>VWPV01007738.1:0-12714 GCA_013389885.1 Geococcyx californianus | reverse complement strand
CAACCTTGTGATACTGTGAATGGCCAACAGGGTGCGGAGGATGGGGACCATTCCTGGAGCTGATGCACACTGTCACTTCTGCACCAAAGTGAGGAGGGGGGTTGGTTCTCAGCAGTGCTGTGCTCTTCCTACCAGGGAGAACATGGGCAGGGAAGGGGGCTGTGGGGCACTGCTGCTTGTTTCTCCATGTCTGGAAGAAAAGGAAAAGCACCTATGCACACGCCTGCGTGAGATGCTGTAGTGCTGTCATCTTCAGAGGAGTCTCTTACCTGCAGTGCCAGCGATAGAGAGCTGTGGTGAGGTGATGAGAAGAAAGGCTGAAGCTGCTCTGTTGGATCAAATATGTATTTTATTAATAAAAGGCTTATGCTGTGATTGGAGCACCCTGCAGCAGGAACAGTGTTGTGTCAAAGTAAGGATTTAAATGCTTTAAAAAAACTGAGTTGGACAGATATGAAAGAGCAACTTATGATGTTTTCATCTTGCTCTGTTATTCATCAGTGCCCTTAATAATTCAGTGGTTTTCTATATTAGAGGAGACCAGACCAGACTTGGCAAATAAATGAAATGTGGCTCCTGGAGCTATGGAGTAAGTACTGAGGCTTGGCAGTTCTCCCTTCCAGGTAACATTTGATTATTGCTATTAGAAAACATAAGTACCCTGCACCAGGAACTGATCACTTCCTCTCGGGCTCTTGTAGCACATCAATATTAATGTTGGTTTATGGGACTGTGTTGAGAAATGCTTATATCTGCCTAGGTGAAGCTGTTTTACAATGGTGGTCGAACTCACACTGGCGTACTGGGATGGGAAGGACCCTTATCTTGGAAGTGCAGAGGAAGGTCTCATCCTTATGGCAAGATCTGGGTGTGTAAAATGAGGACTGATGGAGATCTTTGAGTGCCGGCTTTCCCAACCGCTGCCTCTCGGAGAGGCTCCTAGCTGAGGCTGGACCTGTGGATGCAGTCAGTAGATTCCTGCCTGCGTGATGCTGGGTGTCCTGCACTGCTGCCCTTACATCACCCGCGCTGCCGGTGTCTGTTGCTGGGTGTCACTGGGAGAAGAAGAAAAACAACCTCCCTTGGGCTGTCTACAGTTCCCAGTACGGTATAAAAAAGCTGTCCTGAGGAGTGGTTAATGTGTTTCCAAAAGGCTTGGGGATGTGGGTGGCTTGAAACATCTCCTTGCTGGTTGCATCAGATCCCTTTGCTTGGCATTTAGCTCCTTTTTTCCCCTTGTTTCATTTGGAGTCTCTAGTTTTGTGGATTCAAGGGTTGAAGGCTGCCGGCTCTGGACTGCTGAATCCTGCTGTTTCTGCTGGCCAAGGAGATGCAAACATTGCACTGGGATATAGAAAAGTGAAGATTATGATTTGTGTTCTGAAGATGATTTGTGTTCTGAAAAAAAAAGCTGAAAACTATTAGTGCTTCTTGTATTCATGTTTTCAGGTCTGTCTCTGCTTTCTGAAGCTTTGGGGCCAAAGAGGTCAAAGAGGAGGGAGGGCTGGAAGGTGCTCATGGTCTGGTCCTGTTTTGGCTGGGGGGCATCTCAGCGATGCTTGGTGTGGTTCAGGATGCTGTTGCCTCTGATTTATAATCTTGATGCCAAACAGCTGCACATCTTCCCATTGCTTCCCCAGACTCGTGGTTTTTCAGATCGTGCATGTTTTCTGGACTCTTCAGTAAAAGATAACCTTCCTTGGTGTTTGTTTTTTTCCTGAGGGCTCTGTGGCTGGGGTTGCTTTAGGGACCGTCAGAAATGGTTGCTTATCTCGTGCTGAGCTGGGCTCGCATCTCCGTAGCGGGGGCTGGGGCTGGGCCAGCCCTTCCTCTTGGGTGAGCTGAGACTTCTCCCCTTTTCCTGCCTCCAGGCCCCAGGGTTTTCAGAAATAGCCCAAACCTCATTAGATTTGCCGGATCCCTCAGGCACACCCCGGTGGATTGGGATGGCAGCCTGACCCCAGCTCTGCAAGGTGTGACCTGCACCGTGGCTTGGACGTTGCGGCCGAGGGTTCCGCTGTGACCTGTGCCCAGCCCGGGATGGCGCACGCCTGGCAGTGAGGTTGAGGAGAAACCCTGTGAGGAAGAGCTGGGAGAGCTCGCTCCAGCCAAAAGGCTGCGGCTCGGCTGCCCGCTTGTGCTTGGCTTTGCTGTTGGAGGCTGTCACAGTGTCAGTCACATCTGTTAGGGTGCCCAGGCCAAAGTGATGATGCCTGTGTGAACTGGGAGAGTCATAGGTGGAGCCTGTATTTAACGAAGATCGCTTTGGATCCAGAGGGGGTTTAGTTGGTCCTGGTGTGGCAGTGGGTGCAAGGTCCCAGGACATCACCATGGGTGGGGTGAGCGATGGCAGGAGCTGCAGGAGATCTGCCTGGGTGGCAGCCTGAGGTGAGCACTCAAGGGCTTTCCCCTCCTGCACCCACAAGCGTGCTGGGGCTGCGCCGCTGCTGCAAGGCTGGCTGGAGTGAGGAGCCTGCTGCCCACAGCTTTCCTGGGAAACTTATGCCTGTGTCCAAAGTGGCCCTGGGGATGCACCAGCAGCTCCAAGCAGGCTTGGCTGGTGTGAAGCCCCTGCCCTGTGTCCACTGCTGAGACTGGGCGCTTAGGATGGGAGTGGGAATGAACCCTGTGCACCCCTGCACAGCACCCGGCAGGATGCGGTTGTTCCTGGGGTGAAGCACAGCAGCGACAATGGGTGAAATCAGGCCGGGTCCCATTTGATTTAGGATGAGCTCCTACGCCTTCTGCCAGCCCTGGGTAAGTACCTTTTGGTGGCAGCACAGTGGCTGCACTCTCACCTGGGCAGTGTGGGACCAGCCTGTGTCCCTGTGCCCTGCTTCGGATCTGAGGGTGAAGGTGTGGGTTTTACTACTTAAATAACAAGCTGCTCAAGTGGTTGTTGAATAGGAAAGCAGAGCAGCAGCAAGGAACCATCCTTAGTGTTGTCCTTTTGAAAGGAAACACAATAACAATCTGTTATGGAAGGTGGTTCCCTTCCCCCGCCTCCCCCTCTTCTTCCTTTTGACTTAATAATTTGGCGTTCACAGCACAGGGAGTTTCTGGGAGATGGCACCAAGCCGCTTCAGCCATGGGGGGATTGGTTTTCCTTGCTACAGTAGCTTTAGAAATTTCTGTCTGCTCTGGCTTTGGGCTTTCCCTTCCCCCCCCCCCCATGGCATATGGAAGTAACAAGCTTGGAATCCATGTGATCCGTTAGCCGTTTCACGCAGTCTGCACGTACGCGGTGCCCCGTGTCTCGTGGCGGGCTGCGGTTTTTGGAAATGCTCTTATTGGGCTCACACTAAAGCTCCCATGGGCTGCAGAGAGCAGCTCAGGGAGTTAGGCTGTGCTGTGCCCGTAGCGCTGCTTCCTGGGCTGCAGATGTGCTGGACCACATCTGGGCTGAGCAGCACACCGTAGCTGTGTGCGTAGTGCTATGGTCCCCATCAGATTTGTTTACTTTTATTTTTCAAATGGGATGAGAGAGCCCACAGGTGAAAGGATCTTCATCCAGAGGTGTTTTCTGGGGTGGTGGAGGACCCCAAGCTCTCGGCACACGTAGACCCACACCAGGCTACAGGAGATTCAACACTTTGGCTGGAGGTCTGAGGTGACTGGAAAGAACCTAAAACCATTGCAGACTATTCTTGCCTCTGAGAAGTTTCACAATGAGGGTTCAGGTTGCCCAGGGAAGCTGTGGCTGCCCCATCCCTGGAGGTGTTCAAGGCCAGGTTGGATGGGGCTTGGAGCCCCCTGATCCCGTGGGAGGTGTCCCTGCCCATGGCAGGGGGTGGCACTGGATGGGCTTTGAGGTCCCTTCCAACCCAAACTGTTCTATGATTCTGTGAAGTTTCTTCAAATGGGGAACTTGGGTGCTGAGGCTGCACTGAATCTTGTGACTAGAAGTGCCCCGGTGGCTGCGTGTGATCCACAACCAGCCTTGCCTCCTCCCCACAGCAGGGATGCTGAGTGCTTGGAAAGTTCTTAGTGGATGGCTTGACAACTTCTTTGTGCACTTGCTGGTGTTAACAGGCTTCGCTGCTGAATTTCTGAGGTAGGGTTTTCTTTGTAAAATTAAAACGAGCGTGGTGAGCGGGCAGGGGCAGCTTGAGGAGGGGAGGGGTTGCTCTGGCAGCCTGACCTGTAGCTGGCACTGGGTGACACAGGATGTCTCGAGACGCAGGAAGAGCGAATACTGGGAGTGCTGCAGATGCGTATCCCGGCAAGCGGCTCGTCTTGCACCGANCCCCCCCCCCCATGGCATATGGAAGTAACAAGCTTGGAATCCATGCGATCCGTTAGCCGTTTCACGCAGTCTGCACGTACGCGGTGCCCCGTGTCTCGTGGCGGGCTGCGGTTTTTGGAAATGCTCTTATTGGGCTCACACTAAAGCTCCCATGGGCTGCAGAGAGCAGCTCAGGGAGTTAGGCTGTGCTGTGCCCGTAGCGCTGCTTCCTGGGCTGCAGATGTGCTGGACCACATCTGGGCTGAGCAGCACACCGTAGCTGTGTGCGTAGTGCTATGGTCCCCATCAGATTTGTTTACTTTTATTTTTCAAATGGGATGAGAGAGCCCACAGGTGAAAGGATCTTCATCCAGAGGTGTTTTCTGGGGTGGTGGAGGACCCCAAGCTCTCGGCACACGTAGACCCACACCAGGCTACAGGAGATTCAACACTTTGGCTGGAGGTCTGAGGTGACTGGAAAGAACCTAAAACCATTGCAGACTATTCTTGCCTCTGAGAAGTTTCACAATGAGGGTTCAGGTTGCCCAGGGAAGCTGTGGCTGCCCCATCCCTGGAGGTGTTCAAGGCCAGGTTGGATGGGGCTTGGAGCCCCCTGATCCCGTGGGAGGTGTCCCTGCCCATGGCAGGGGGTGGCACTGGATGGGCTTTGAGGTCCCTTCCAACCCAAACTGTTCTATGATTCTGTGAAGTTTCTTCAAATGGGGAACTTGGGTGCTGAGGCTGCACTGAATCTTGTGACTAGAAGTGCCCCGGTGGCTGCGTGTGATCCACAACCAGCCTTGCCTCCTCCCCACAGCAGGGATGCTGAGTGCTTGGAAAGTTCTTAGTGGATGGCTTGACAACTTCTTTGTGCACTTGCTGGTGTTAACAGGCTTCGCTGCTGAATTTCTGAGGTAGGGTTTTCTTTGTAAAATTAAAACGAGCGTGGTGAGCGGGCAGGGGCAGCTTGAGGAGGGGAGGGGTTGCTCTGGCAGCCTGACCTGTAGCTGGCACTGGGTGACACAGGATGTCTCGAGACGCAGGAAGAGCGAATACTGGGAGTGCTGCAGATGCGTATCCCGGCAAGCGGCTCGTCTTGCACCGAATGGTCTGTGTGTACGAGGCCAGTGATGGATGGGAGACGTCCTGAAGAGGTGTGGGAGGCGGCTGGTACGCGGAATGTCTGCTCACAAAGGGTGCGTCCCATGTGTAGGTGTAGCTTTGGCTGGAAGGTGCTCAGTACTCCAGCTTAAGGGTGTTTTTAGAGGAGAGATGGGCCAGGTTTGTCTTGGTGTCCCACTGGTGCTTCCTTGACGAGGAACTGTGTCTGAGAAATGGAAGGGCAGGAGAAGACGGAATGGGGAAGGGCTGGACACCAAGCCTTCCTCCCTGCTGGGATGCTTGAGTTGTTTCACCTGGAGGCTTTGGGCAAAAAAGGACCAGAAGGGACCAGTTGCCCTCACCTGTGTTCCTGGACCCCAGTGCGGGTTATGAGCTGAGCATCGCTTGTGGGGGTGGTGGTGAGGTGGGCACTGCTCGTGGAGGGGGACAGTGCTGAGCAGTTGTGGAGCAGAGCCTGTGAGCAGCTCTTGGAGCTGGGGGAGCTCAGCTTTGTCCCTGCAGCTGCTGCTGTAGGGGAGCACCAGCCCTGGCTGCAGTGCCGACCCCTGTGGAGCCTGCACTGAGTGCTCTTTGAGACCCAGAATCCTATCTTGGTGCTTGCAGGCTTTGAGCAGCCTCTGTTTTCAGCTGGAGACTGTAGGGGCTGTCCAGCCCATTGTGGTCAGAGGGAAGGGAGTAAAACCCCAAACCCCAAGGATGCACAGACGTATTCCCAGATGGTGATTCTGCACTAGCATGTGAGGGGATTTTAATACATCCCCAGACAGACCAACAGACACCGAAGGAAGACCAGAGCAAGCAGTTCTGTTGCTGGCTAACACACAAACTAGGTGTAAACCTGTAAAATGACCTGGTTTCAACCCTAAATGTTGTATGGGAGTCGTATATCAGCTCCAGCCTGGGCAAGGTGGATGTGTCACCGTGGTAGCCTCCTGGGATGGATCAATTTTGGTCCCTGCCTTTGCATGCAGGGGGCCAGGGACCATGAAGAATAATTTCTTGGGTCACCTCAGCTTGCTTGAATATCTCGCTCATGCTCTGACGTGCGCCGGCAGACGATGGATGGCTGGCATGGGAAAATCAATGGCGTTAAACTATTTAGGAAGGAGGGAGTGGGCAAGAGGAGAGAGGGGGTGTGACGCTCCCAGAAATAGCATTGCCTGTTTCCGAGGCTCTGAAGGCAAACGGTTTCTGCTGATGCCCAGCGTAAAATATGCCCGAGGGGGTGGTCGTGGGGGGAGGGGGGCAGTGCCAAAACGCACGGTAGTGCTGATCGGCCGTGACGTGCCGGAGGAGAAACCCTCCGGCGGCTGCGTGCCGAGTGACATATGCCAGCAGTCTCGCACTGCCGGGCCTCAGCCAGCCTTGAGATGTCTAAAAATTACAGATGGCAGTTTCCTAGTGTAAAAAGAGCCGTGTGCCACCCGCGGAAGCGCCTCGTCTGCCTTCCTGGAGACGGAGAGGGACTGATGAAGGGGCCACTGATTAGCAGCCGCTTCTGCGCTCCGCAGCGTGATTGCCGATGTTTGCAAATACGGTGAAGTCCAAGCTCCAAGCAAACACACTGCTGTAAAAGGGCCAATTTCATGATAGAGTTCTGAGCTGATTCAGCTGTCAGGCATCATTTCAGTGGAGAGATGGGACTAACAAGTGAAGCAGTCAGCCTGGGTCAGAGCAAAGCTCCTTCGAGCTCTGTGTCTGGTCTGGTTGCTCAGCCAGGACTGCAGAGGATGCCGGGCTGGACTCATGCACATCTTAAGAAACAGAAGGAACGGTGTAAGAAATAGGATGTATATTGCTTTTTTCCCTGCTGGGTCTTCCTAGACTTTGGCTGTGAGCAGTGCAGAGCTTGGTGATGGCAGCTAGGCTGTTATTCCTGGCTACGCCTCCTCTCCCTCTCCTTTCCCTCTCCTTTCCCTCTCCTCTCCCTCTCCTCTCCCTCTCCTCTCCCTCTCCTCTCCCTCTCCTCTCCCTCTCCTCTCCCTCTCCTCTCCCTCTCCTCTCCCTCTCCTCTCCCTCTCCTCTCCCTCTCCTCTCCTCCATGAATTAATCTCATCTTTATTTTGAGCTCATTTGCACTGAGTCTAAGTGTCCCACAAAGCAGCTATGGGGCAGGAAGGCTTGCTTTGGTATAAATTATCACAGATAACGTGCTTCAGAGGGGTGAAATAACACCACAAATGGAGAGGAGAAGGGGAGGCGATTGTGGTATTAACAGCTCGATGCCAGCAGTTGTAGCAAACTGATAAAGCAAGGGAAAATGGAGCTGGATGAGCTCTCCTTGAAAGAAGAAACATTTTGTGGAGGAGAAGGAGCCTGACAACAAGGCAGTGGCTTTGTTCCCAAAGGGAGGTGCTGGAATTGCCAGCTGTAAGGAAGCGAGGCAGACAGTGGGCACTGGGCACCATTCTGGCGGGGTTTCGGGGGGGGAATTGACCCCAGGAGCTGGGGATAAAGCTGCATTGCGGGAGGGAGAGGAGGCCACTGATGGTGGCTGGGGTCCAGCCAGGTGTGTGTGGAAGAGCAGTGCTTAAAAACACCATGCTGTGTGCTGGTACTCTTGCCCGGGTGGTTTCCAGAAGTGCCAGCCTTTCACCTGGCACCTTGGTGAAGCGGCTGATCTCATGCCCAGGCTGCCTCAGCTCACGGCTCCTCACGGGCTCCAGGAGCCCTTCTGCCTTTAGGAGCCAGAAGGAAGCATCCAGGCTTTCCTGAGGGATTTCATGGTCTGACCCTGAGAAGGAGAGGGGCTCCTGGGACTTCATGGGCGCGTGTGCGTTGGGTGGGAGGCCAGGACCGGGCACTTGCTGAGCCAGTTCTGGTGGAAAAAGCAGGATTGCTATGTTCTTTTTAGCTCTTTAGTTGTTTTCCTCCCTTCTCCCGTGCTGTAGGAGACTGGGGAGGAGCTGGGCTCTGTGTGTGTGTCACCCTGGGGAGGGGCTGAGGGTGGCAGGGACAGGTGAGGATGAGGAGGGGAGGAAGGGCACAGACTGTCCAGACCTTTGCCCCTGAGGGGCTGAGTGTCCCGGGGCACGCTGCCATACCCTTTGGACCCAGCAGGGAAGCTGATAGCTTCCTCAAGGCTCCTCAAGGTGCAGTTTGCTCATCTGTGATGCTGACAGGCAAGAAAAACCTTTTAATTGCCCATTTATCCCGACCCAGCTCGAGCCAGTGGAAGCCACAAGGTAAATCCGCTCCGTTCTCTGCCAGCGGGCAGGGTAAAAGCAGGGAAGGGTGGCAGAAGATCTGGGTGAAGGAGCAAAAGGAAAACATGCCTTTCCTCCTTTTCCATTGAACCAGGAAGGTCTTGCTCTTATTCACCCAGTAATTTGGCCTGAATATGTGCTGCCCATCGCACCAGGGGCTCTGCCTTGTCCGTGTGGCTGGCCAGGATCTCACAGCAGAGGATGCACAGCACAATTTCTTCTCCCAGTCCTCAGCACGGCGGGACAGACTTATTCTCTATCCCCTTCCCTTCTTCCCTGTGCAATTTGTGCAAGAGACTGGGTTTGGTTTTTTTTTTTTTTTGCACAAACAATCAGACCTTTTCGATGAGTCTTTGTACATAAAGAGAGCAAGAGTCAAAGGAGAATAAAGCTTGCGTCGCTCACCTTTACAGCATCCCTTTGTCTTCACCTCTCAGGGGTGCTGTGACTCCTTGTGCCGGGAATTTGATGTTTGCATGATCTTATAATTGCCTTTGCGGGTCTATTAAGCAATGACACACATTGTGGCTCGTGAGTCACCCTGGTGAAGGCACCGTTGGAAGTGAGAACTTTCTCTCCCTGGCTTTGCCAGGTTAAGTGGGAACGTTGTTATTATTTTTGCTGTTAAGTCTCCTCGCTGGAGGGAAGGAGGTGGCCATGGGGTGCTGTCCCCCTGTACTGCTGCAGCCCAAGCCGTGCGTTGTGTCCTTCCTGCCTGGTCCCAGGAGGCAGTTTCTGGCTAAACCAGGCACTTTTGGGGAAGCCAGGATCAGGGCTGGCAATTCCCAGGGTGCTGTCCCAGACCCTCTGGGGAGCCCGGATTGAGCAGCTTCTGGGTCTCATGGGTCCATCTTGCATCTTTACGTGTTCCGCTTGCCTCAGCACAGGGGAAGAGACTTTTCCTGGGGCACTGCTCGGGGGTGCTGGGTGATTTGTAGGTCCCTGTTTTTTTCCTTTGAGTTTGCATCCATGGTTTCCAGTTGGTCTCTGATCTCTGACATCAAAAGCAATGCCCTGTTCTCAGCCCCTCCCTGTGTGCTGCCTCATTTCAGGCGCTCCGGAGCAAGGGCTGGCTTCTGCCAGCTGTGTTTCCCAAACACTGGTTGGTTTATTTATTTTTTAAAGCCTTTTCTTTCTCTGTTGCACAGCAACTTCGAACACCCTGGCTTGTGCTGGCAGCTCCTGCTCCTCTCTGTACCCTGGCAATTCTTGTAGCTGCTTTGGGGATGAGAGTGCAGGAGACCAGTGCTGAACCCAGATGTCACTTGGTCACTTGTCCTGTTTGCAATGAGCCAGCTCAGATCGAGATACTGGGCTTGGCAGCACTGCTTCCCACATCCGTGGGGGCAGGAGCAGCCGAGGTGCAACGTGCACAGCGGTGTCTTAATTAAAGCATAAATTCCAGCTGCCCTCAGGGATGGTGGTGCTGTCAGTCTCTACCTGCGTGCACCAGTTCTTGGCTCACCCAGCATCCCGGGAATGGCAGGCTGGGATGTGGAGATGCCACTCTCCCTGGCTGGGCGAGGGGATGGTTTCAAAGCCCAGGAGCTCAGGGCTGTCTCCATACGTGCGCTTTATGTTGGTGCTGGCTGTCTGCCTGGCACTGCAGGAATGCCAGGCAGCCCAGGAGGATCATTGTGCCTTTCTGAGGAAAATCTCCTTGTGGTGGGAGGCAGAGGGAGGAGGGCAGCGTGGCCCTGGAGGAGCAACACTCGTGCAGGAGTGTAGTTATATTCCTGGAGGATGGCCCGCGATTGTAGCTGGAAATTCTCTTAAGAAGTCCTGGCTGTGCCCTTCTTTGGAAAGCAAACTCCTAGGGATGTGCTCTGTGATGGTGTGTACGTAGAGTTCCGAGCCCCGCTGCTTTCTAGACCCCGCTGTTACACAGATCACCCTTGCCCTCCTCTTCCCAGTTACTGCTGTTGCCAGGCTTGCTCCTGCGCCGTTTCAGAGCAGCGGTGTCACGCCAGGTGAGCCCGCATCCACCAGACCACCAGACACCCCTCCCCGTGCCCGTGCCAGGGGCAGAGCTTGCACACGCAAGGGAAACGCTGAGCTTTGCTGGGCATCGCCTCGTGTTCCCCATCTGTGCCCGTGGCTGATGGCACACCTGCTCTCAGGTTGGCCCGTGTGTGTGTTTTCTCCACTTTGGAGGGGGAGCCCGGGGTGCTGATGGGTGCCAGTGCTGGCGTGGGGCTGGCATCGGCAGTGGCAGGTTGCAGGCATGATGAGTGCCTCGCCTTGAGATGCAGAAACATCTGCTTGTCTGGCACTGAGGGGCACAAGAAGAGGCGAAGAGATGAGACTATCTCAAAGGTGACGAGGAAGAAATTTGGGCATTGGGTTTTTTGTCAGGGTGGGCATTCCCAAGCACTGGGGCACCTTGCTCATGCCTGGTGTTACCCCACCATTGCAATCCCTGTATCAGGCCAGTCAGAAAACCCTGTCTCTTGCTGTCACCCCAGCAGCATCGTGCCTGTCCTGGCTGTGCTCTGCCAGCGTCCTCGGGGCTGGGGCCCTGGCTGCCCTGGCAGTCTCTGGCTCTCCTGCCTCTCTGTGCTGGAGACGGAGGGCTGATTTCTTTGACGTATATTTATATAAATAATAGTGGGGTTGTTTAACAGTTGCTCTTAAAGGAGAGATGAGATAATTCCATGTTTTGATGTTCTTAAAGTTGATTCCCCTGGGAGTGGTGCTCTGCAGGAGGGCTCTTGTACCTAGGGGCTCTGCAACCCCTCTGCTGGCACAGGCAGAGCCCTCACACCCACCGTGTCCTCGCTGGCCTTTGAGATGTCCGCTGACTGAGAGGCGGTCCGAGCAGCAGTCTGGCCTCAGCCAGGCTCGGTGCAGCTTTTCCTGGGAAGCAGAGCAGTGCTCAGCCCTAGGGAGCAGACTCTGCCTCTGGAGCATCACGCCAGCCTGGAAAATCCCGACACGGCAGAACAAAAGCAGTTTCCTAGACAAAAGGTTGTCTGATGTCTGGTGCTGGAGCATCTCCAGGGCTGAAGCAGCCCCTGGGTATGCAGAGCTCTGGTTTTTTCCTCTGTCTGATCTTTGCTTTCGTTCCAGGGGTCTTCTTTGCTGTGTTTTGGTGTTGTGAAGGCCCAGAAAATAGTTTATTACGTCTGAATGGATGGTGAGAAACAAATGTTTCTTGAAAAACAAGCCAAGTGACTCTTTTTGACTCTGCCATGTCCCTCTGCGTGGTGCTGCCTTCCCCTGGCTCTCCTGCCTTGGCATGTTTGGCCCAACCCTTGCACCTGCACGTTCTGCTGAGTGCAGAAACAGGAGGCTTTGCCTGTAGATGTGTCTTATTTTCTTGGTTTTTTTCCCCATCTTGCTCAAGTCTCTCCATTCCTGGTGTTGGTCAAAGCTCCCATCCCTGGGATGCAGCGCTGCCTCTTGCTGGGTACCAGGGAAGCTGCGAGCAGCTCTTTCCCAGCAGAGCTACTGCAAACCTGCTGGCGGCGGGGGCTACAGGAGGGGGGTTTAATCCAATAAACTTTTCCCCAGCAACAAATGACTTGACTAAAAATAGCTCACCCTCACCAGCTGGCTCCCACAGCCGCCGTGCCGCACGGACCCAGCCGTCGCATTAGGTGCAAGACGGAGGAGCTGGAGGATCGGGGCGGTGTGGGGGGGGTTTCAGAGCTGGCCTGAGTGGGGCTCTCCCCCAGTGCATCCGTGTTGCTGGGAGGGGAAGTGCACGTGGCAGGAGAGGAAAAGGCCACGAGGATGAATCAGTCTCTCTCGCAGCCCATCTGTCTCTGTTTGGAGGGGCCCCACGCTGAATTTCTTCCCAGCGCTCTGAGGTTTAGTGCTCTGCTTGGCTGCTCTGCACAAGCTCACCTTCTCCCCTTGAGCAGGGACAAATAATTAGCAGCTCGGGGTGAGCACAGCTCAGTGGAGAGAGGCAGATGACATTTGATTGTCCTGAAAAATGAGTGATTTCCATGGCCTGGGAGAGGCAGGTTAGTGAGCCAGAGGGAAAGGGCTGCGGGGGATGGGTTTGGAGCATCCCTGCGCCCCAGGAAGGATGGAGCGGGGCTGACATGTGAGTTCCCAGGGAGACCAGCTGAGCTTGGGGGTGGAACCTTTCCCTGTGAGCTGGTGAATCAGAGAAACCCTGCCTGGCTCTCAAGGTGTCATAGAATCATAGAA
>VWPV01007736.1:0-15795 GCA_013389885.1 Geococcyx californianus | reverse complement strand
TCTTTTTTTTTTTTTACTTTTAGCTATGCTTTTGCCTAATAAGCCCCAAGACAATTAGGATCTTATCTTATCTGAGGTGGTTTTTTACGGCCCACCAGAAAGCTTGCTGAATCTGGCAAAAAGAGTCCAATTCCCTCAGCTCCCGTGTTGCTTCATGCAAGGCTAGGAAGGTACCAGCCAGGGAAGGCAGTGTTCCTCTATTCTTGTGCTCCCACTTTCCCGTCATTTGCCAGTCAATGCAGGCAGCTAGGAGGAAACCTGCTCTCTTTTCTTTCCCTGGGGAAATTCAGAAGACAGTTACAGTTAGCTCCTCTGTACTTTAGGATGAATATGGACAGAAGCACCCTTTCACGACAAATTCCAGGTGTTTTCCTTTTTAATAAATGGAAAGCTACTTCAGTAAGAGGACAACAATTTTTTTTTTGTCCCTTTCCCCACTCTTCACCTTTCCCTCCTCCTAACAAAGCAAGAGGCAAAAGAAAGACTCCCCCTCTACCCCTTCGTTACCCACTTGCTCTCATGGCCATCTAATAAACTGATTATCGCAATGCTCTTTGTAAGATGTGCGGCAACACTCCACCACAAGAGTTATTTTATTATACAAGGGAAAATATTAATTTCCCTGCTTGTGTGTTTAATGGTTATAATGATTATGATCTTACATTTCCATGATATCTCTCCTCCCCAAAGACTTCAGCTTGCTTTGTAAAACCACACCGACACACAAAGAAATGGCTTCCTCCTCTGTTAAATTACAGTCATCTTCTCTGTAAATGTAGCAGTACAACCTAGCCCTCAAGGGCAGAAAACACAGCTCACCTGGTTCATCTAGAAACAGCAGCTGGAACGCAGGAGAGGGGGAAGCTGAGTGTGGAGAAGACTACTTTTTGCTGCCAAGAAGGCCCAGGTTCAGTCACACGAATCAGCATTAATCTGCAAATAAACATCACAGTATCACAGTATCACAAGGCTGGAAAAGACCTTTGAGATCATTGAGTCCAACATACGACCCAACACCAGCACCTACTCATCATCTAAACCACAGCACTAAGTGGCTCATCCGATCTCCTATTAAACATCTCCATTGACAGTCACTCTACCACCTCCCCAGGCAGCACATTCTAGTGCCCAATCACTCTTTCAGTGAAGAAATTTTTCCTAATATCAACCCTAAACTTCCCCCAACAAAGCCAGGGNAAAAATTGTTGTCCTCTTACTGAAGTAGCTTTCCATTTATTAAAAAGGAAAACACCTGGAATTTGTCGTGAAAGGGTGCTTCTGTCCATATTCATCCTAAAGTACAGAGGAGCTAACTGTAACTGTCTTCTGAATTTCCCCAGGGAAAGAAAAGAGAGCAGGTTTCCTCCTAGCTGCCTGCATTGACTGGCAAATGACGGGAAAGTGGGAGCACAAGAATAGAGGAACACTGCCTTCCCTGGCTGGTACCTTCCTAGCCTTGCATGAAGCAACACGGGAGCTGAGGGAATTGGACTCTTTTTGCCAGATTCAGCAAGCTTTCTGGTGGGCCGTAAAAAACCACCTCAGATAAGATAAGATCCTAATTGTCTTGGGGCTTATTAGGCAAAAGCATAGCTAAAAGTAAAAAAAAAAAAAGAAAAAACTCTTTCTCTTCCTGCTTCTTGTTTCTTTTCCCTCTCTCAAATTACTGAACTTGAACTAACTTCTTGTACCTTGCATTGTAAATTATGACTGACAACACCATGTGAGAACATGAGGAAAATAAATAAAAAATAAAAGATCATACTAACCTCAAAACTTACTGGTAAATTCACATTCTAAAAATCGTTTTTTCCCATATATATGGAGGAGCACACTAAGCAAATGGCAGATACTAGCTGATGATAAATGTATGTGAACATGTAAATGTATGTGACTGGGTAGCTGTTGAGTTGCATCTGAAAGGCTTGCTCACCACTAACATGGAAAAAAGCCTGGATATTGTTCTGATGGTCTCTCACTTAAATGAAAATTACATAACCAAGAGCTATACATTGTTGTTGCGAATGTATATTCCTGATATTTTCCACTTTATAGTTTCTCTAACAGTAATCAGCCCCCAGAAGGGTTTTAAGTTGGGCAGGTTATTCTTTAGATAAAGGGTGCTTCAGTAATTCTTGTTACACTGAAATGAACTCTAAGCATTCCCTGTGAAGACAAGAGAAATAGGCTTAATGCCCTGAATTATCAAGGTATAGATTTACCCATGACTGCATAAAAGCCAGAGGATTTGGTCTGCACAAAAGGCCAGTATAACCTCAAACACATGTAATTTGTACACATTCCTTAAATATTGTACAGCATTGTTATTCACAGCCTTTCCTGCTAAGCTTCTTTAGGTTGTTTATTTATGGAGTGATTGTCACGATACAAGGGATACAAATCTGCAGGCACTCTTCTCTTCGTCTCAAAGTACTCTCATTTGTGGACTGGACAGGCAGGCAGAAATAAATCCTTATTGAGTACTGTCTAATTTACTGTAAAAGTTGTGTAATTGGTGCCCACCTGACATCAGGGTCTTAACAGGTGGGACATCCTGTCTTTAAAGCCCTTGTGAGGGTTGCAGCAGTATGAGTATTAGACATTTCAAAGCAATGGCTTTTCCTGCTTACATACTCTTCTCTCAGATACCTGTTTTCAACTTTTAATTCCTTCCATCTCATTGGATCGGCTTGTCTGCCTTGTTCTGATACAAGTGTTCAAATTATGCAAATTCTTTTTAACTCATTTGTGGCTGAAATGAGAATTGATCGACTCCTGCAAAAGCTGAGAATTGGGACAATGTCTCTTATTTCCAACACACAGTGATTAAGAAGGAGCCTGTGTATGCTCAGAGTCCTGAATGTTATGTAAGGCTTGTTTGCCTTCCAATTTGCAGGCAATAGTGGATTATAAAACTGGATCAGTCCTTGAAATAAAGTTGATTCGAGGCACCTTTGATTCTATCTACATAACAAAAAGTCAAGAAGATCAATAGATCAAAGCAGTTGCTGCTGCATATCTGCACGACAGGCATATTAGAGGTTTTACTTTGAACTGGGGATGGGTGTTATCAAGTGCACTGCTGCTCCAAACCAGCCCTGCAAACACAGACAGACCCTGCCCCAGGCAGGTGCCATACTGGGACAAATGCAAGCACTCTGTGATGTCTTTATAACCAGTGCTGAGTGCTGAATTTGTTGTTGGAGTATAATAGGTAGACAGGTGTCACTAGCTCTTCATCCAAGTGCTGCCTTCATTGAGGTGTTCCTATCTCTTCTTAGGCTAACCCAAAGGGCCTTTACTTCTCATCAAAGGACTCTTCTTCCTGGGAAGCTCAGTTCTTCTCTCAAAGAAATATTAACAAATAGGTAGAAGTATGCATATTTTTAAAGTTGTAAAACAATGAAATTAATAAAAAACGACACCTGAAGTGTACATGCAATTGCTTCTGCCACCTCCCTGAGTGATCCCCGTGAGATTGCCCAGGCACTTACAGGCATGAAGACATGCTCTCAGTTACTGCAGTAGTTTTGGAAGTGACTGGACTAGATTATTTCCCATCTTAACTATTTTTAATACTGTGATATTCATCCTGTTTCCTGGGTAATGTATTTTTTTGCTGCCAGATTTCCCACGTCACCTTGGGGAAGAGCCCTGTAAACACTAGCATTTTTATCCTCATTATCTCGCTTGCCTTCACTTTCAGTTGTGTTTATAAAAGCCAGACAATGCTCAGGCTGATGATTTGCTCCTATATTGCTGAAAAACGGTACTGGACATGATGACAATAGAGTTCAGTCTTTGTTTGTATGCTAGCTGGTGGTATCTGAAATCTGGACGGGTAAAATTGGACTACCAAGTTTTCTTTGTTCCAACTTCCACCAAAATAATTTTAAGAAAATCGCATGGGGTTTTTTTTCTCAGAAAGTATAAAACATATTTGTTTTAAAGAATGAGGTGTTGTTGGAAGCAGAGGTGTCTCAGAAAACTTGATGCTGAAACAAAGTAATAAATTGTAAAGGAGGAAACTACCTGGTCCAGTGGAAGACACCCAGCAGCACCAGAAGTCTTAAAGATGAAACGGCTGAGCTAAAGCAAACACAATCCCACTGAAACTGGAAAATTTATCTCAAAATTTATTCATGGAAAATGCTGGGTTTAGCTTCAAAAGCAAATTACCTGGAAAATCTAGTATGCCAGGTTTTGAATCACTGGAATTTTAATTAAAACAATTAAAAAAATATTAAAGATCACAAAGGATTCTAATTAGTACTGTTTCTTCAAAGGAAGAAAGTGACTCTATAATCTCCTAGAATGCACTAGTAAACAAATAGAGGATAAAAATGATTTTGACTTTTGATTGCTTTTAATGTAGTCCACCAGCAGAAGCTACAGAAGAAATGAGGTGCCAAGTACAGGGAGGAAAAACTCTCCTGCTTGGGAAACTGGCTAAGGCACACAAAAGAACAGGCAGTAAATTGCTGAAATGGTAAAGGTTAGTGGTGGGATCTTTGAATGCATTTTTAATAGAACAAATTTCTGCTTAAAAAAAGGAAAAAGCAAATTTATTTAAATTATACTGTCTCTTAGGAATGTGTTAATTTCAATGAAATTTGCTATGGAAAAGGTCAAAATGAATCATCTGAACTTTGCAGTTTTAATTATATTGCAACATTTCATTATAATTAGAATTTCATTTCATGACATGAACATTTAAGATTACTATTTCATTATAATTACAATTTACTATGAAAATCAGAATGCTAAGCAAAAATATTTGAGCAAAGTTGAAATTAAACATACCAAAATTACAGAGAAAAAAAAATCTTAGTTGTCTTAAATAATTTTTCCCCCCAAATTACATGACATTGAATTCTTCTTCTGGATGAAAATTACAAGAAGTGGTCTTTCAAGCTGCTGACGTTTTCTTTAGGATGGTGCTTTGTCTCATTTCATGATAAAAAAAGATGGACCAAGTTGGAGTCTAGAATTAACATTCTCTAACGTATTTGTTAAAATCAAAAAAAGAAGCTGGGGAGCTGAGATAGAACTCTTGCAATAACCCTTACATTAACATTAATCAAACACTGAAAAGATTTAGAGGAAATTCCCATGCTGAGACAAGCAAGATGAACATGGGGCAGCAGTTTGGCAGGTGAGGCTAATTGTTGCTCTCTGAGCAGTAAGGTGGGAATAGTCTGTCCTACGCATACATTATGTCTCAGATGCTAAGGGCATGTCTACAGGGCACATCCACAATGAGTTTACTGATTCAGTGCCGAACAGAGCGCATTCTTTGTGCTCACGAATGGTACTGTGTGGAGATGTCAGTAATTAAGTGCAGATATTCAGAAAAGAGACACAGAGTATAATTTTACAAAGAATGTAGAAGTCATTGCTGTGGACAAATGGATGAAGACCTCAGCTCAGCAGCAGCAATAGTCAACAGCCCTACCAAGGCATAAGGATCCATCATGAATGACTTCAAGAATAACACGCAAGAGACCATTAGTGCAAACATAAAAATCAAGCGTATGCTCTCACCTGGAGGACTGTTTCCTGTTCTTACTGCTCTGACCCACGGATGTGACAGGAACAGTAAAAACCCAGGGAAAATTTCAGAGGCAAAGAAGATTTAGAGGGCTGGAAAAGCTCTCATGCCATGAGGTGTGGAAAAGCCCAGTAGCATGCATATATTCTCCTCTGCAAGGACCATCCCACGGTCAGTAAGATGTCAAGATCTATTCCCCGAGTGAGCGCTAGCATTGAAATTCATGTGAATATGAGCTTGTGCAAAGAATGTGTGTGGCTCCAGTCTTGGGAAACTTCTTCACTGCAGCTTCCCAGCACAGACTGATCTTGTAGGCAAAGCACCAAAGAGAAAGGGGCACAATGAAAGTTTGTCAAATAATAAATGGTACAGAAAAGATGCATGAAATATTAATAAAGCTTTATTTAATCAAGGAAAAGGTGTCATGTTAAAAATGAAATAATTGCTTTTTCACACAGAAAGTAAGCCAGATTATAGAACTCATTGCCAGATGCAGAACTTAACCCAATTTAACAGAATTCAGAACAGAATTAGGAGCAGAGGTAGAGTGTGGGAACATTGAGCAGTAAAGTGGTAAAAGGTTTTCAGAAGTGTTCTGTAATCATAAAAAGGCTTGCATTCAGGTATAGTCTTTCTGTAATTGGGATCAAACAGAAAATATTTGTCGATTACCTCTAAGGCAGAGGTTTGGGGTTGTTTTACATAGTACTGAAAGTGTTCGCACTGTGTGGAATTCTGGAAATGGTGGTAAACGCTAGTTAATAAAGAATATTGTAACTGATGTGTAACTGTTAAATCAGTTTTGGGAACGCCCTTGAGAGAACAGTACCATCCAAAGGATTCTGCAAACAGACTTTAAATTATATAATAAAGTTTTGATGTTTTGTTCTGTTTTTCTTTAAGCCCAACTGGTTCAATTGATACAAACACTACACAGACAGGACTTTATCCCATCTAAAGGTTCTGTGGGCTAGATTTTGTCCCAGGTGTAGATCGCTCACGTTATAGTAGGAATGGCTCATTGGGGTTTTGCTGACATTTTCCCACAGAGGCATGAGGGGATTGTGTTTAAGCACAGCTGCAGAGGTCATGACTGGGCAGCAGCCCTTGGAGTCGTGGGCCTCTCTGGGTTGGGACAAGAGGTGATGACCAAGTTTGGCAGGGGGCAAAGCTGGTCAGGTCTAAGCCATGAAACCTCATCCTCTAGGTTTTGGGGGTTACTTCTAGACAAGCTTTGTGGTGTCACCCTTGTTAAGCACATCTTAGGGCTTTCTTCTGTAACTCCGTTTTCAAAAAATCTTTTGCATGACCTGAAATAACCACAAAAAACACAGTGGTTTTCTGTAACTAAACCAACCAACTCAAAGTCAAGTTGAAATGATTGGAGGCAAAATACCCTCTCATCAAGAGCTAGGAGGTTTTCTTGCCCAATTCAGTGGCATTGCATTTAGATTCACATTTGATCTTATACCTGGGCAGTTCTTTTTTCTAAAAAAAATCCCTTCTGCTTCATGAACGTCTTTTTAGCTGGTTGAAAGTGTTCCCATGTTTATTTAGGTGAAGTCGGCTGAACTACAAGTGACTTGGTATGCCTTGTGCAAATTTAGACTCTGCTTTCTGGCTTACAGATGTCCCAAAACACTGCTTGCATGTTTCTTGTTTTCCTTATGAATTAGAAAAACTCAACAGCCTCTTGCTACAACAACAACAAAAAAAAATTACGTAATTTCTTCTGCACGGCTGCAGTGAGGCTTTTTTGAACATATAGTAGATATCCATGTGATTTCAGTGAAGCTACCTATTTTTAACACAATATGAAATCTGTCTGAATATAAATACATTCCATGTGGCACTTTGTGATAGTGTCTAGGAAATATTGTAATAATTAGTGGGGACTCACAATAGAAAACCTCTTAATTCTGTGCTGCTATCCTCCCATTGCTCTGTTCCACAGATGAAACAGAATGAGTCACATCTGCAGTATTATGCAGGGTTTGATATACAGTATGGCATTATACACATACTCAAAACTGTAATAACATTAAAGCGTGAAATAGCTTACTCCTGAAAATATTCATGGCAGGATGTAGATGCAGCCTCTTGCTCCTGAGCCAGCATATAAGTCTGGATCAATAACCAGAACTGGCAGACGTCTGCTGGAAGGAATCCATTACCAAGGTCTGCCACGCAGTAGTTTTGTGCAAAGAGGCTGAACAGTGGCATAAGAGCATCCAAAATACATATACTATACATCACAAAAAACTTAGCAAAAATTTTGCTGTGTTCAGTTTCCATAACATTTTCCCTCTGTCATCACCTTCTATTACAACCAAATTTTTTCATATAGCAGAACACCAAGGAAAATATTTTGCTGGAGTCCAGGTCTTTTCCATTGTGCCACTGCCCTTGGAATCAATTTCTTCATTCTTAGCCTGACCTTGATATCCATTTTCCTCAGTATTCAATTCAGCTGTAAAATCTTGAACTTTAGACCTTCCCCATCCCCCAGATACGCAGCGCAAGGGACATTTGTACAAGGAAACTGGAGACTGAAAGACTCTTGTGAAGAAAAATTGTAACTAGATAAACAGACCTGAATGCACTCGATCTAATGTGTGCCTCATTTACACAAAACACCATTAGCCCAATCCTGTTTGCTCAGAGTACAGCAGAGGCAACCTAGGTTGCATGTCTGAATAGGGTGCTTTAGATAATACCATGTATCTTCAGACATGCAAGAACTATTTCCATAACATATAAGGAAAAATATGTTGTATTTAATCCATCACCAGCGGGTTCACGGAGCATAAGGATTTGATTTTTTTTTCACATTCTTACTTCGCTGCCTGCATTAATATTAAGCTGGGATTGAAGTGAAAATGAACTGCCAATTTCAGCACACAAGATAGGGAAGACAAGCAACAAATAAAACAGAAAAGAAACCATCTTACCAGTCAAAGAAATAAAAACACATTTAAAATGAATAAACTGCATTTCAGAAGCTCATGCTGTCTCTCAGTGCTCCATGTGAGCTCTGCTGGAAGCCGTTCGTGAGAAGCAGCCTGCTTACATTGTGGTATGGCTCATTGGCAGAAGGGAGTGAGGAGGGCCAGGACGGGCTGCAACGGGGCAGCCAGCACACCTCAGTGGAGGGATACGTGACAGTGAGGCAGCCAGCGGGGGTGTGCATAGCCCATACACTGGGCACTGCAAGTCCTTTCCAGAAGATCTTTACCCAGCTAATGGTGTGGGTCCCAGAATAGCCACACAGGTAAGGAGCTAAGCAAAATACCTGTAAAAATGCTGAAGATGAGTCAGCAAGGTCTAGTTGTGGGAACACAAAGTTTCTTACACGTGTATTTGGATTTGTCAATAACAGCACCTGCTTTTGTCATGGGGTGTCTTCTACTCTCCACAGCTTCAAGTCAGGGCTGGCTGCCCTCCACTGACATGGAGATGGCTTCCCTGACTCTGGAGCAAATGTGATAGAAAAAAATAAGGAACCAGTCTGTTGAAGTGTTACCAAATCTATCAGCATAAGACTCTGAAATGGGATAAATATCCCTGGGGTGACAGGGAGTGCAGCTGTATCAGTGATGCATAGAGCCTGACCAGGGCTTGCAGACATCAGAACTGCAGGATGTTCCATTCTTGTTATCACAGGCAAGCAAACCATTAACTAACTTATTGTGCTTTAGCTAACGACCAAAACAAACCTTGCAGAGGGGATGGTTTGACTTAGAAGCCTCTTACAGCTGTACTGTGTGTTGCTGAGGGTGCTGCTGAGTCAGCACAGGCCTCTCAAAGGATGCTCTGTGCCTGGGAGACAGAGCTTGCTTTCCTCTGGGGGTTGGTGAATCTGGGGGCCAGGGGCAGAGTGCAGTCGCCCACAGCTGAGTGTGCCTACCACAGCTGCCTATGTCCAGTTGCTGGCCTAGTATAAAGACTGAAATGATAACCAGGAAAAGAGAAAGAAATGGGGCTCGGAGGGATCTCTCTGTTTGAATGTAACTGTGAGCACATGGCACAGGATATTAAATATTTCTTCCCATCCCTGTGTTTACCACTGTCTGTACACTGGTTGTTTTCTGACATAGAAGCCATGACTTGAAAGGAATTCAGGCTCCAGAAAATTTTGCATTCTGGTTCAATGTGGCTTCTGAGATTGAATACGGGCAAATCTATCACACCGTTGCCATGGCAACCCTGGCACAGCCATGTTGAGGAGTGCTGATGCTGGCAGTGGGGGGTGATGACACTGGCAGCTCTGCCAGACATGGGGACATCCCAAGGGCTGCAATGCCTGCATACACTGCCAGCGGTGAAGGCACCGCTGGTCCTCGCTGTGCCAGGCAGATGGGCCAGCAGAAGATGTTGAGTCTCCTCCTGGAGTCCAGCAAAATTAGTCCTTAATTTATCTAGGGAGGGCATCAGGCTTCTGCAGTAAAAGAGAGAAAGGTGTTCTTTGCCTTGGTTGGTACAGGTGGAACAAATCTTGGTGTCTGGCTATTTAGGAATCAATGGTAAATCTGTAAGGACAGCCTGTGCTTACTAAGGATTCCAATCCCAGTGGCAGATTTTAATCATTAAAATGATTTTGTAACAAAGAAACAAAGGAAGCTGATCTTTCTTTTCTTGTCCTGCATCTCATGAGCCATCTCAGCTTTGCAGATACTGATTCTTCTTGTCAGATGGACTTTATTTTCTATCACACACGTGGATATTTAGTTTTGGTAAATTTATTTTCAGGCTTTTTGTCTTCATCTTTTTCCTTTCTGAATGGTTAGTGATGGAAGTTCAGATTTTCCTTTTTTGCTCAAGCAATGATGGTACAGTTTGTCGTGAGCTGCTATCACGGCAATAGTTTGATTCAAAACATCTTAGCTGCAGCATACAGTAATGAAGCACTACAAACAGGAAACTAAAACCTGCCTCTGACACTTGATGAGATTATTATTACAGAGTGCAAAAAGCTTTTGCTTTCTTTTCTGCTGCTTTGTAGACCTCATAAGGCCCCACTCAGATTTCTGCATAGTTAATTTGTCAGTTTATAAATTACCACATTACGTTAACGCTGAATGCTTCAAAACACAAATATATGCACAGAGGCCTTGAATATCTGAAGTGTTTTAGTACTACAGGGAAATAATTTTGTTGTCAAGCTGTGGCAGATATAGAAGTGCTAGGGGATACATGACCATTTCATCAGGACAGTTTCGATGATGGCCTATGAACATCCAAGGGGGGAAATCATCTTTTATCACTATTGTGTACCATGCAGGTCCAGATGGAGGATAAAACATGCATGAGTTGCCCGCAGCTCTGAAAATAATTATACTCATTTGCCAGAAATGTAGAAAGTGCATCCAAGCAAGTTACCACCCATCATAGTGACACTCAGTTTGCATACTGATGAAGTTTAAAGCCAGAGACAATGGTGTTGATATCAATAGCAGAGGGGGCTGGGAATCACCAGTGCTATAGAATTAACAGCACCATCATTTTACATTATGCAGCATTTCACTTACGCTGCATATCAACAAACCTGCTCACCTAGCTGTTTACAAGATTAGTTTGGTTTAGGACTCCAAACATTACAAGAGATTCTGAGGAGCTCGGGATGTAAACTATTATACTCAGCCCCTGTGAAGGGCTTTTCGGCAGTTATGTGCAATGCGCTGTGAATGTATACGCAGATCTGTGTGTGTGTGGGAGGGGAGTCACACATGCTATGCACACTCACAGCCTCTCCCTCAGCAGCAGACTGCACTGGAATATGAGTGAAAGATAATATGCACATGCTAAGCTCTGGTGCCGCTGCAGAGTAATTGATGAATGGGTTTTCGAAGTGTAGAATGAGAATGAATACAAGTAAGACCCAGGGGAATAATTCTTTATACTGCAATCAGCACTGCTTTTATTTAGTTGGTTTAATAGTAGAAATCAGCAATAAAGAATACAGACTTTGTTATTTAATTCTTACCAACTGAAAAAAAAAATAGTTTGGACTACATCTTCCACAATTATTTTAAAATTTAATTATTTGGGGGTATTATTCAGTTTGACATGGCCATCATATAAAATAGCCAATCAATGTGATCATGAAGTAAGATGATTTCAGTAATTTATTTAAATAATTAATTCAAGTTATATATACGTATACAGACACTATGATGTAAGCATATATGTCATTTTGGCTATTCCAGTAATCCTTGCATTCCTTAAAGTATTTATGATAAAGTACTGTCTCAATACGCTTTTGCATATGTGTTTGTAAACATATTTCTAGTTAAAGTGTGCCTTCAAAATAAACTAAATTAAACCCTGGAGTCGCTATTTTATTCATTGATTTATATAGGACCCTTTTCTATTCTGATGAAGAATGTTAGGTACAGCCGCAAGTATGCTGGCAAATATTAAGAAAAGAATGTTAATGTAACACGTATTCAAGGGTAGACAGAAGAACACATTTGTTATATAAAAAATGATTACTCTATAGTAGGTTGCAAGCTACAGGACACATCTAATAAAACCGGATAAAGTGGTTATGGTTTGTAAAAACATAGTTTAGGCTTCCAGTTTGACTTTAGTCCTGATGAAACTAGTGTGATCATTGTAATGACATAAGGATGTGAGATGATCTCTGGTGTAATTCCATAGATCATTTATGTGACAGCAACAATGTGGTTTATTATTTGACAGAATCTCAACAGTTTGATACTTTATGCTTTCAAGGTTTTTAAAAGTATCTTTGGAAGAAAAATGGATGAGGGAGTAATGAAAATGTGCTTGCTCAACACTGTAGCAAGTTGATCTAAGTATACCACTAGGCAAAATTAATTTTTTTTCTCTTAGATAAACAAAAAAGTACAGAGGAACTACAGATTTTGCAGTCTCACTGCTTGTGGGCCCATTTCCTTTTCTTGGTGACACATTTTGCTTAGCAATAACACAGTTTTTATGAAGTCTGGCTGTCATCAAAGGCTGCAGGACAGTGTACATGAATGTTGCCATTAGTGTCCACTGTCTTATTAACATGGACTGTAGGCTAGTATAGGGAGACTTCTGGCATTCAGCTGGGTAATGAATCAGAAGAAGTATCTTGCGGTTATCTGGCCAGCAAAAAGCAAAGATGGTGATTTGGACAAGGAAAAATCAAAGAATCAATAGCAGACTTGTAAATTCCAGGGTCAAAAGGATTTAAAAAATACTTGATTGTACTAAGGATAGCATAAAGCAATTCAAACTTCTTTATGAACAGACATTTCTACCAGAAAAGCCAAAGATGATCATGAGATTATTTTCAGATCTAATTTGTCAATGTAATCCATCATCTAAATGAAAAAAAAAACAACCCTGCAGTTAGAAAATAAGCTTAAATCACCTCAAACGGGAAACAGCCATAATGAAGGAGATCAGGTGAGTAGGTAAGCATGATGGCAGGCAGAGGTAATTGAAGCCAGGTATCACAAGAGGACCTTCCAAAGCATAGAGGATTCATTATATCGCATCCTTGGAGGTTTCCTTCTCACCTGAGGAGCCAGGCTGTCAGGGGGGCCTGCCACTTGTTAGTTTGTTCCTAACCTCCTTTAATTGCGAAAAGTCATCGTGCAGTTGGAGAAAGGGCAAGCTCAGCTACCATCTGACTGGCTGGGATATTTCCCTGTGTGAAGCACTACCACCAAGGGGCTCTGAAATGTACCAGCTGGACAAGTTCCTGCATCTTACCCTGGGCCCAGTGAAGCAGAAGTCTGTAGATACCTTGATTCTGGCCAGCTGCTGAACTGTATTTGCCACTAACTTTAAAACAAACATGAGAAAAGTTCTTGAGTGTCAGAGGGAGCAGTCAAAAACAGCATCATGAAATTGTTAATGTGGCAAAGACAGCTGAGATGTTTTAAGCAGGACTTTCCCCTGTCTGTGCAGGCTGTAACCATCAGGAAGGGAGTAGATCATGGGAAAGCAGATTTATTTCTGTGGGTTGTCAGACACTTGATGTTCTTAATAGTTTTCAGTAAATTCACATAGAAAGGGCTAGCTATGAAATTGTCATACATAAATTTGAGGAATCCTGTGTTCTGTATAAATGTGTTTCCTTTCATAAGACTCTCTAGCATTTGTTTTCTATGTTTTTAAGTAAAGACAAGAGGAAAATGGAGAGAAAACAGAACCCTTCTAAATGAACGAACCCCAAGGGGGCAATCTTGCTGTTGGTTTGGAGGGGTTAACTACACCCCTGATTAGGGGTGAGTTCCAAGTGACAGACACTCTGGGCAACAACCAGAGGACCCAGAAATAACTTTTGAAAAGCCAATCGGGATTTTCCAGGCAAATGTAGTTGGCTGCTTCTGCCTGAAGCTGAAAGCAAGCAGAGTTCTGTACACTCTGAGCACTGTGGGATCTAAAATGGCATAAAAGTAGACAAGTGGCAGAAAGAGGTACCACAACCAAAGCTGGGATCGATAAAAATTAGCACCAAACTGAATACATGGAAAGGAGAGGAGAGGAAAGGTGAAGAAAGGGGAGGAAACTGATTACTTGGGATCCAAGAGGCTATGTCCAATTGGAGAAAAATGGTGCTGTTTAAAACTCTGGCTGAGAACCATACTGGGGACAGAAAACCAAATGCTGCTGTTCTGTGAAAGTGTTTCCTAAAAGGAACACAAACTACTGACTGTAGCTGAGCTGTTCTCTCTATCCCAGAAGCCAGAAAGAAATGGAATACAGAACTGTTTTGACAGGAAAAATGTCACACAAACTTTGCTCAAAACAGCTGATGACAGGAGAATGGTTTGGACATGACCAGAGAGTTACCAGTATGCAGTGGCTAGCGTCTCTAGTTATTTCAGCTAATACATGGGTTAGAAGAATTCGAAAAGTTTTGTGTAAATTATTATTAACTGCTGTTGATTTTGCATTTAATTGGAAGAAGTAAGTATGGGGACTTGAACCCTGAAAGGCTCTGACAGTAACTGGTTGAGACAGAGAATGGAGGCATTTGGTGTAGAACAGATTTGATGAACTAGGGCTGAGACAGTGAATGTGGACAAACTTAGTCAGGCTCTTGATCCTGGGCAATTAATGAATAATGCAGCCTTCTAAACACTGAAGGCTGAGTTTCCTTGGCAGTTCCGATACTTCTGACTAAGGGTTAACATGGCCAATATCTCCCCAGAGTTTAAAATCAGCAACAAGTACTGGTGCCAGTCAGTGTATCTAAAGGGCCCTTGTAAAAACAAGTCCCACATCTCTATGCAAAAACATATGCTAGTTCCGATTCTCACAACTAATCGAAGAGATCATGGTTTTGTAATGACCCATTTCTTCTCATTCAGAAATAGGAATGAAACCCTGGGAATGTGAAACCTAAATATAATTTAGTTGGAGGAATAAACAAAGAGAAAAGACTGAACTAAATATGTCATACAATAAAATTATAAAAGAAAGCATACCAGCAAAGAACAAAATGTTGGCTTTCTTTTGGAAGGGTAAAATATTGTAACGTCCGGGTATAAAGAAAACATATACGAGTTATAACATAATTTAAAATAATTACCAAATGAGGTAAAATAAGTACCAGCGTTGCAAGTTGCTTATTTCTAGGAATGATAAGAAAAGTGCTGAGAGATGAAGCTGACTAAAAATTAGGAATGTGTCTCTAGGTGGGACTGCAGAAGTGGGGTTTCTTTTCTTTTTCTGCCTCAGTAATACTGTGTTGTAGTGGTGAGAATATCAAGTATCATTATATTTCAGTTTTTATGATTCAATTTTGAGTAAATAGATAACTATACAACTGAAAAGCCCAAACCTCCTGACTATAGTTTTTTGAGACATACATTTTTCCATATGCATGCAATGAATGATAAACCAAAGAATTCAGAAATATCTTAAGACAGTCTACAAAGACCACTATGTGCAGGCCTAATCCAGATTTTGCACACAGTTCTGTGCTTGCAGATGAACTAGTTACCTGAAAAATGTTCACCCAAGTAGGCCAAGAAATGAGAAGATGAAACCCAAATTTTAAAGCAATGCATCCAAGCCTATGTCAACCCAATTTACTTCAAGGAGCCTCCAAACAAGTCTGCACACACACAAAAACACCATGCCCACTTGTGCAAACCTCACTCATCTCAACAATTTGATCATTTCAACTATTTACAAACACTTTTCAAACATCATTCAACTATTCGTTGCCCCCAGACAACAGACAGACAAATGGCCATTGGCCTGGACAGGCTCAC
>VWPV01007723.1:3517-27086 GCA_013389885.1 Geococcyx californianus | reverse complement strand
ATAGCTGTAACAAGAAACAGTAATTGCTATAAGTAAGTATTGGCCTGATGGCAAAAATTTGGTGGTTACTCTTTAAACCTAGATATCTACCTTATATTCAAACCCTTGAAGCGAATAATGAATTACCCCTTTCTGAGGTTGCAAAAAGATAAACATTGTAACAGGCGCTATATATATGCTATTCTTTTCTATATTTGGTCAAATTTTGTATTCTATGTTACAATTGCAACAACTATTTATACAGAAGCCCACAAAAGCAGCTGCTAATTGTACAGCCTTTGAATTATGCCTCAGCTGTCTCACTATGGTAAGCATATTCTACATACACTTTGCATATTTTTGTGCTAGTGAAAATTAGATATGCTGGGATGTTGTATGGAATTTTGCGTCAGTGGAAAGGCTCATTAAATTAATTTTGGATAATCCTTCATGTCTGACGTTAAGAACAAACAGATGGGATTTTTCTGTGTAGTAGAAAAGCTGAATTACCAAGAAAACTGTCCTTTGAGAATCAATCAGGTCTCTGTGATCCCAGTTACTCTGACAGATTCCGTTCAGGTTTGATTATCTTTCACAATTATAATTTATGAGCCAAGGCAGTGATCCATCAAGTAAGGGTAACATTACTTAGAGCTTACAATGGCAGAGACAGCTGTTGCTGCCACCAGCGAACAAGAAAACTCTATCATTTCCTAAAGTAAGTTGTTACAGTAGAAAAGGAGCGCTTATCCAAGAAAAAAAATAGAGTTGCAGGAAACATTAAAGAGCTGTAGACTTTGATGTGAATGTTAGGGACCCCTGTGACAGCACAGAGCAACAACTGTGAAATCCTTGCAAGTGCAATCCTGACCCTACTGAAGCCAACAGCAAAACTCCCACTAATTTCAGCAAGCTGAAGATTTCCTCTAGATGCGGTTTATGTCTGAATCACCATCTTATTACTGAGTGGCAGATGATGTCTCCACTCTGTGCCATAATGCTCAACTGTGAAAAAGAAATTACAGCAGTTATCCCCATCAGCAAGAGAGAACTCTGCAAGACTGACTTACCATGAACATTTGCATAACACATAACCACTCTGAGACTAGGAGTGCTGGAGAAAGCAGGACAGCCAGGGAGCATTTGCAAGGAAATTACTTCTGCTAATTTATCATTGTGAGAAGTGCCAGGGGAAATAAATTCCTCCTATCAGAAACATGGCTAGACAGTCACATTGGAATCAGCGTCCTGTGATGAAAAGCTAGTATTAAGCTTAGAGGGTTCAGGAGCAAGAAATCATTGCTTGTTGAGGGTGCGGAAGGCATACATAGCCATTCTGAGTGATTATTCCCCTTCAGAATTCAACTGGCAAGAAGAAATAAAGGCACTAAAAACAATCTGGAGACAACCAGTTTTGCAGCTCTCTCCCAGAACATCAGCAGCACATTAGCACGTATCTTCAGTTGAAGGAAAGAACTACAGAACTACAAAGGCAAAGCTATCTCAGTTTTTTATAATAATTTTTACTACACATTTTAAGCAAGAAAACATAATGTTTTATTATATATAACAGCAGGATTAATTGCTTCTTCAGTTACTCTGATTTAAAATCTTCTAGTCTTTAAAACTTCACTCAGTCATTTCATATTTACAGTTCTCATTATTTTATATTTCTCCCGGAATTTATACAGTGAGCACCCAGACAGGTAGCCTCCTTCATGACCCCATTAAGTGTCAGAGGGCATGTGCAATGATGCTAAAGTCTGCCTGCCTGGATGGTACAATCAGTACTCAGCCAGTGGGATGACCAGGCTGAGGAAAAGTGTCATCCAGCACCAGGAGACACCAGAGGCAGTGCTCCCCTTTCTTCCTTCCTGTTTGTTCCCCTCCTTCCCTCTCTTCATCCACAGAGTTACCAGCAATGAGAGCAGTTCCTATAACCCAAACCTCAGATAATTTTCAGGCCCAGGAAAGCCCACTGCCAACCTTCTCCCATAAATCTGTTAAGTGATCTCTATTATTTTTCATCCTTTGTTTTTTATCTACTTGCCCTTTCATAACCAGCTGAGTTTTCCCTAGGCTGGCTAATCCTGGTCATGGTGGGGTAATCGTGGTGGTTGCCAGAAGAGCTGATGGGTTACACCAGGCAATTTCCCTGCTCCAGCACATTCAGTTTGATGCCAGCACACTTCATTGCTGCCAGCATACAAAGACTGACTGTCCTCTTCCTCCCTGTTGACTCCATACGGATGCAGTGAAGGTGGTGCTCTTCTTTGGGGCACTGGTAAGGCATCAGGCAGGAGCACTGCATCTGTGTAACTAGGAATGGATGTTGGAGTTTTAGCTGCAAATGTCATGACTAAAAACATATTTTATACTTTGACAACATTTCGAAGTCCAATGGGGAAAAACACTAGTGGAGGTTTGTGGTACGTAAGTTACAAAGGTCCTATAGCACATATGTGGTTGGTAGGGTATTAGAAAGAGAGGCAAAAGCAGCTTTAAATATCAAGTTTTGCAGCAGAAACGAGGTATCTAACTATTTTTATCGACTGGCTTTCCTTGACCTTTCTTCTAAACAAAAAGATATTAAGTTGGCTTTCTGTTCTCAATTATCCTTGCACACAATGTTGCTGTGAAATGGAGTCTTACAGTCCATATTGTGTCAGATCCTATTTCATTAAAGATCCCTTTATGAATGCTAAGCTACCTGCTGCTGTCCTGTGGTAAAGCTCAGTTCTGCCAGTAATTTCATTACCCATTTCTGATCTAATCAGATTCTGGTGCTTTATATCCTTTCCTAGACATTCCCTAGGCAGGAAACTAAGTTTCTGTCTTCTCTTTCTTAAAAAATATGAAAAATATGTGTTTTCCTCCCTTTAGCTGTTTTCACGTGGTACTGCAATATCTTCTGCCTCTGTGTTAATACCAACTACTCATTTTCAGGAAAAACAAAGGTTCCATTTCCTAAATGTTTGTGCATACTCATGGGAAAGAGGACTTTTGTGGAGATGGAGAGAAGTAAAATCCAATTCAAACTTCTTGAGAACCACACTGGAAACTTTTTTTATACAATGTATTTTTCTCTCCTTTGTCTCATATTTACTTTTTGACAAAAACACTGAGGTGCTGGGACAGGATCCAGCTTTATGCCAGTTCTAAAGATCTAGGCTTCTTAGGGCTCTGGAATAAATAAACTAAATATTTTTTTAAATTATAAAGGCCTTCCCAGGATCCTAAGGTGCCTAGAGACTCCAACAAAGCATGTCCCTCAAAGGGTACATCTGGTCATGCCCTCTGCTTCAGCCTCACAAAGAACAACATCTCATGCAGTGATTTTAGAGCCACCTACTTCAAATGCTGTGTTGCAGAAATATTTAATTTTCAAAACAGGGTTTTAGGATTGCTGCATGCTGCTGTTGCTTTATTTTTTGTAAGTAGAGAAAGTGTGATAAGGATCACACTTGCTTCTGGAAACAAGTGAAGGAATGAGTGTGGCTGCCACTCAGCCTTTTCCTGGCAAGCACTTGGTGTGCATGGTGCCAGCCAGGGCCTCAGACATTTACCGGAAAAGCCACTGCTTTTATCACCAAGTTACACAGTAAATATAGAAGTTGCACAACAGTGTTTATAAAATAATCCTCTGAGGGATTTCACCAGCTTAGCTAGTTCATTAAAACTCTTAATAAACATGGTTTTCACATATGGGTATTTTCAAATTTTACCATTAAAATCCCATTAAACCTGATAACCCCAGTCTTGCTTTTTAAGTACTAGCATGATTCAGTTTCATAATTTAATTACATGCTATAGAAGGCACGGCCCAAATTAACTCCTGAAGTACCAGCTGGTGATAGTTGCCTCACAGGGAATGGATAATAACACTGTTGCCTATGTTTCTAAGGTTAAAGATCAAACATAAAATCATCTGAAAATGTTCTCTTAATCTCCAGGTCCCTTTGTGTCTTACTAATGGAAAGTGCTAATGCTACACCACATGTGCTTAACGGAAAAGGCACATATTTAAAGGTAACACTTGATAGCAGGGACACAGGACTGACCACATTTCCATGCTCCTCTCACAGTAAATGTCTTGGACCGCAATGCCTGTAAACCCCATTTTTGGAGCAGTGAAGGAGTCAGCACATTTCATTTTACATCCAAAGTTTAGAAGTCATACCTGGACACTCCTCCCAGTCATAGCAGGTGTCATAGCCACAGGGCACTTTCTTCAAGCTTTCTGTAGAGAGCTTTGACCTTTCAATAGCCCAGTCTAGGTTGGCATCACCATGGCAAGGACCAGAATGCAAGAAATGAAATGACTGCTCTCCGAGGCACATTTCCGCTAAATACTGACAGCTGGGCCTAGTCACATTCTGCTCAGAATCAGCATGTAGCACACAGATGTCTTCTGAGAAGTGCCTACCCCAAGGGGAAAAGGAGAATGATTTTAGCAGGCTGTGAAACAAGTCCAGGCTTCTAAACATTCTAAGCACTCCACAAGCATCAGATGAAAGACAGCAAAGCCGTGGCCAGGCTGGATATCTGTCTAAAGACCTGAGGCTGCTCAGTCACTGCAGGGCCTGGACTTGATACAGTATTGTGCTGTGAGATGAGGAAGCACTGGTCCTGTTCAACAGATGGGATGTGAAGGACATGTGCCTGCACAAGAAAACAGGAAGTGCTGTTACCTCTGCAAGGCAAAGGAAATTCTACAGACAATGGGGTGTCTTGTCTGAGGTAATGCAGCCTGCAGCTCTGTGTGAGAGACTGCTTCTGAGGCACAGTTAGTTTGGGACCAATGGCAGACAAATCCAGCCGTGATGCTAGTAGTTTCTTTCTGTATGACTCTTGGTCCCTGCGTGGATTTGTTCTCAACAAGTGCAGACATTCCAAGCAGCATTTTTTGGAGCTTAGTCATTTCCCAAAGAAAGAGAACTATACAGTCCACCTTGTTTAGCCTCTTGAGTTAAGCTTCTGTCTTTAGTCAACAAAACCTCTCTAATTTTCAGAGGATTTGACCTATTTATTTTTGACAATGTCTATTACTGTCTCTCACAAGGTCTCTTGAAAGAGATGAGATACCTGGTTATTTGGGCACTGAAATGAATGACTTTAATCCTGTGCCAAGGGACTTGCCTATGGTCACACAGGACCTTGGGGTGGAATGTGTGTTGATCCCAGCCCTACAACGGCCCAGCTCATATTCAATCTATACTCCTCTTTCCTATCTCCATCCCCAAACCACATCTCCACCCTGGCCAGTCATTTGTTAAAAATCCTCTAGGACAACCCTCTATTGACTTGAGGGCTCAATGGTCTGCACAGGTCATGCTGTCTAAAGAAACAGTAAATCCAAGTCTTATACATGTGCTTTGGAGACCAAAACATACAGTGTATTTTGCAGTGTGTTTATCTGAAAAATGTGAATCTCCAACACAAGGAGTATGACCTGTTATAGCAAAGTGATGACAGTGAAAAATGTAGAAACTGGAGGAATAAAGAGAAGAAAAGGAAGACTTAGGATCGGTAGTAGGAGATGGTAATGTAGATTAGAAGGATGTACCATCGTGTACCATTTGATTATCATTGTATGCTTATTTCATAGTCTATAAATGGGAATGTGGTTTGGATACAGAGGCACAGCTAGATAATATTTGAACACAGACTAGCCCCTGAATTGCTCTTGTCTTCTGTTACTCTTTCTATTTTGTTTCACAACAGACTCTCAGTCTATCAGTGGAGAAACTTAGACTTTTCTTTTTCTCATGAAAGAACTTACCCACAATCTTCTTCTGGAGACATACAAACACACTGAGATCCAACTTGCTTTTGTCCTGGATTGCAGACACCTCTGATTTTAGTTTGCACATCTGAAACAAAAGAGAGTTATTATAACTAGTAACAAAGTGAATAAAAATAACTTAAACTCCCGCATAAACCCTAAAATTGGTTTAATTCTGTTTATCTTATATTTCTTTCTTCAGAAATTGTTGTTGTGATTTCAAAAGTATGCATCAATCTTTGCAAGAATCACTGGAAAATCTTGTACAAGAAGAGAAGCTGAAATTTCAGTAGAATGTATTCTCCTACTTCACTTTCATAAAGCCTTATTAATACAGCTGATGTTTGTTTTGTTTTGTTTTTAGAAACCAGTTTCAGGATCTCAATTTCATAATTAAAGTGAACAAGACATTGCACTCAAATATTCTGAGCTTAATGCAGAATTTTGGGGATGAAATTATATGACATTGTTGTAAGGACAAAATAAAACCAAAATTAATGAGCCATTGCTATATGTCTTAAAACCAGTCATCTGCCTCCTAGTGCTAGCTATCTAAAATAAACTCTTTTGCTAATATCAGCAATATATAAAAAGTAAAGAATCTGCATGAATACTAACCCTTTTCACAGGTAATAGATCTCAAAATCGGAGGTATCCAGGAAAGGTCTTTCCCACAGGTATACTGTGTTTGACCAGTGACTACGAAGCCAGCTTGGCAGCTCAGCTTCATGGTTTCACCAATGTTGTACTGTTGCTTAAATGGGGAAATTGTGACAATGTCAGGTGTTGGTGGCCTGAGGCATACCGAGGCTGTAACAAACAAGAAAAAAGTAAAAGTCTTGTTGTTTTCACGATGTATGGATATTTATGGCAGCTCATAATGCTTCATCTGAAGTGCCGCAAAGACATTTAATAACAGTGATCAGTCGATTGACATTCAAAACTAATAGATATTTAATATAATTAAATCTAGAAATATTCAGTGGAGTGTCATAGTCTTTGAAAATGTTTTTTAATCAAAATCTAAATAATTGCAATGTCTTTCTAATATGTACTAGTATAAGTAATTTAATTTTACAGTTTTAACATAATAATGGTATCAAAACAGATTTAAATTGTTCTTTTGTTAATGAAACTGTTAAAAAATAAAATTAGTGCAATAGAAAGCTCATAAGTACATTCAGGTAATTTTTTCTGATAAACTGAACACTATGCCAATGGAATCACACTGAGTTCTAGAAAACTGCTGGAATGTCTCCTGTTAGCAAATCCAAGTCTATTTTGTTCCTTAGTTGTTAATTGGAAAATAAATACTTCAAGGCATTGATTGATTGTAGGGATTTTCAGGGCAGCCTGGGCGTAGTGGTGGTGGTTAGAGACACATTATCCATCTAATAAAAAAGGTGATAGAGGAATTCCTCTAAGAACACTCTCTTCACCATAACTGTTATCAACTTAAAGATATCTATTTGAGTCTGGAAACAAAAGATGAGTCCTCTGTTAAAGATATTTAAAACCAGGCAAGAGAAGGACCTCACAGCATTCAAGGTTTTTCTAAAGCACTGAATATTACAATAGTCTTACAAAGTATGTAATAGTAACACTTCTGAATTGAAAGAGGAATAAGGTAGTGACTCAGTGTGGGTTTGCCATCTCTACTTGAAACACCTTCTTAAAATGCTACCTTTTCAGACAACATTGAAGACTCTTGTTAAAACCTGTACTAAAATCTGTTTTATATCTTTTTCTTCAACTTCCATTTTGTTCCTGTGTTAAATTAGTTTTCTTTTTCTTACGTTGACATTCAACAGGTTGCTGCGTCCAGGTTTGATCTGGTAGACACCGAAGGAATTGATAGCCACTGAGAACATGACCACTCACACAGACAATTTCAACTTCTTCCCCCACAGCATACTGGTTCTTTTCATTCTGCAAAAAACAAAATAAAAAGCCCTTCAAAAATCTATTATCTGAACCTGAAAAAACTATTGACTGAATATTGTCAAAAGAAACAATGATAAAAGCCTGATGATATGATGTAATGAATGTGCACTTTTCATACTTTGAAATATGAGTCATCCATTCACCTGTACAATGGTCTGTTTGTCCAGCTGTACTAACCATGTCCTGGTTACAAAATAAGGATACAAGGACCACTGTTTGAAATGTATTTAGCTTGCCTTTTCTTCAGTTGCTGGTGGAATTCAGTGGACTAGAGTCCCACAGTATGAGACATACACAGTAACATGCTTGCTAGCCCAGTAGCTACCTTGGCAATCAGGCACATGTAAGAAAGAAGCTGTAGAATTTTCCAGCTCTGCAACCACTACACCTTCCTTCTGTATCACTCATTTTTCGTGCTCACCCTGAGAAAGCCATTTTCTGGCGGATCTGGTCTGGAGCATCCAGACTCGGGTTCACCAATCAAGACATCCTCTTCTCTCCTGGCTTCATCATCATTTATACAGGGAGCACCACTGAAAAGTAAAAATTTGCTGATAAGGATGTACTTTAAGCACTGGTGTTACCAAATAACAATGGCAGAGTGTCTGGAGATTTGAACAGGAATGTTGCAAGTGTATCCTGTTCCTGCCCCCATGGTGAAAAAATTATTCTGGTAAATAAAAGGTGGTAGATGTCAAAAGTTGTGGGTGTTGATAGGAGGAAGACTGTGAGGGCATTAAAAAAGTGAAAGATACAGGGGACAATTTCTGTCAATGTAGCTCATGATGTATTTTTATAGAATAAGAAAAAGAGGCAAAGAACAGCATGTGAAGGAAGTCTCTAAGGAGTCTATGCAATCTGGTGGAGTTTAAAATAGCGTAATCAAAAGGCACCTGTTGCCATCAGGCAATGGTTAAAAGAGGCTGATCTCTGTAAGCATGAAGCTGTACAGCCTGTGCTGTCTGAGATGGGTAACAAAGAACCACAGAGCCCATTTCTTTTAATCCTCTCCTATCCACTCCAGAATCTCCTCTGTAGTCATTACAGCAGGATTGATGAAAAACCTTCATGAACTCTTGGTTCCAGCAGAAAAAAATGAATTTGTACAAAATCTTGGTCTTGAAGATGCAAGAAATTGGAGTCAAAATTTTAAGTTGAAACTATGCAAATCCTGTTCATCAGACATAGCTGAAGAAGGAATATTAGAACCTTGGTAGTTTCAGTGGAATTCTGAGACTGAGTTCAGACCTAAATCTCTAAGACAAGAGGATGTAATATTAAAAAAACAGAAACTGCTAACTCCCGTGAACAGAAGCAGGTGAGTTCTTTATGGCTTTGGACAAGAAGCCTGACAGAGCAGTGTGAGAAGTCTACAGGTATACTTCAGTATACAATTCATCAGCCATTTTCTAGGAGTAAACAGTGAATAAATCCAAACTTTAAGGAAGTTGTTGAGATTTTCAGATATTTCCTTCTCTCAGCTCCCTCCCAGAAGCTCATATTTGTCTGCTATTTCTCCTTGGTAGTCACAAAGCCACTCCTGAGGGCTCTTTGACTCTGACCCACGACTAGGGAGATTTTTTGATCTACCATCTTCTTACCTGTCTGCAAACACAGAGACATAACAGTCCTCCACCTCTTCCCTTTCACCTTCACAAGGCTTCCCGCCATTCATTGGGGAGGGATTATTACACTCACGGGTCCGCCTTGTTTTGAAGGAAGCATCACATGAACTCCATTTGGACCAGCAACTCCAGCGGCCGTCTACAGCAACTGAGAGAAATAAAAGAAATTCCATCTTCTGGCAGATCTGTAACATACCTAGTACTTCTCTTAAAGCCATGTAGTGGAGTTGTGTTGGTTAATAGCTGTTTTCAGAGGATTTTAAATTGTGATGGGTGAGGGAGCAGATTGTCTCTAGAATGTGAAGTTTTCCAAAGAGGTGGTAAGACCAATTACAGTTGCTTTGTGAAAACTTAAAATATATCTTCCTTTCTAGTTTTGATGACTAGTAACATCCAAAACCAGAAGCAGCTTATTTTCTACTTCTGTTTCACACAGAGATGTTTTAATTTTCATCATGCTGACATTCTTTTTTAGATAGCTCAGTATTTAATGATTTATTAAATAAACCTGAGCTCTAATGCCATGTCTAAGCCCAAAATTTACATCTCATACAAGATAAATTAAAATACCACCATCTTTTCTTAATCCACAGAGTATTTTGTCTGTCACACCATGAAATATATACAGAAATTTTTATTTACACACTCTTTATTTTTTGTATGCAGTATATGTTCTACATTCATCCCTATCTATATATTGCCAATTGTTTATTTATTTCAAAATATCTATTTATTTATCAGGATCAAATAATCAGACATGTAGCTGCCTAAGTATTTTTCCTTTCTGTCCCCTTTTGGTCCTGGAATATAAATATATGTAATAATATAATATTGTAAGTCTTCTCAGTTTCCCCTAGATACAGCAAATAACACTAATTTAGTTAAAACATCTGCTTGCATGAAATCATTCTTTAAATTCTTCAGAATGATTATTTTGTTCACTCTTCTTGAGTCAACTGAGTTTTCCTTTCATATTGTAGTCAAAACCTGTTATTTCCATTAGCCATGTAGTCTTAAGCATGTTAATAGGGAAAACTAAAGAATGGGGGTTTTAATTTTTCCATCAATTATCTTTGATCCCAGCTTCATTCTTATTGCCTGACAGCTCACTTTGTATTATATTAATTATGTAGTTAAGGAATCTTTTACCATGTGTTAAAATCTCTTTTGAGCCATGCTTATTTTTGAGTTTGATTTTTTATTTTGAATTTAAGCCCTAATTCTTCTACTTTCTGACCATCAATATGTGGTAAGAAGCTTTTAGTAAGAGAAAATTATATCAGATTCATCTTTGAGAAGTAGATATGACAAACACCATATTTACATGATGACAGTATCATCCCAAATACCTGATTTGTAACCCGGTGCTCGTGTCTCACAGTTTTGGCCGTAGGTACCAGCCTGGCACAGGCAGAGGCACTCTGTCCCAGAAAACACAGGCCTGCCGTTGTTGGGACAGGGCGCACACTGACAAGAGTCAAACCTGCCCACATATTCTTTCAGGGCTCTCCTCAGGTTGCGACGTTTGGTCACGGCGCATGGCACATTCTTCACCAAATCCACGATGGGTGACACCTGGTAAACAGCTGTTCAGTAAACTCTTACCTAGACATAGCAGGATCCTGATTCTGAAGGCACTAGAGCCTACATATAAAACCACATTACACAGAAGCCAAGCACATTGAAAGTTCTGGGTGCTTTAAAGGACCATGCCTGTGCTATACATCTATATTACCCTGTTCTGGTTTGAGCTAAAGTAGAATCAGTTTTCTAACTTCAGCTAAGCCTCATCTTAGCAACTTCATTTTCTGAAAGTTAACCGCATGTTTTCCAGACAGTGTTTCTCTCTAGAAGTGATAGCATGGGCACTGTATGCTGAAAGGCCATTGCTTATACTTATTCCTGTAGTAATAAGGTCATTCTCAAGCTAGTGGAGTACCATAAGTCAAAGATGAAGAAGGATTGCACCTGTGAGGAGGGGCAAACAGGACAGGTGGCCCCAAATTGACCAACAGAACATTCCATGTATGTCATACTCGATACAAACTTAAGAGATCACGAGGGTCTCACTCTCTTCCATGATGGTTAACTTCTAGTGAGGACCTCATCCGTCTGTTTGCCCCTGATCCCGGATCCATGTGTTCCTGAATCCAGTTCTGTATTCAGCTCTTTACTGCCACTGAACCCCTTCCCCAATTTGCTCTGCAGCATCTGAGGTGATATATAGTCATCAAGAGGTGGGGTGGGGTGAGGTGGGGCAATTTCATATATTTGTATATATTTTGTTGTTTTCCTATTATTTTCTTTAATATTCTTATTACTACTGTTTTATTAAAGTTGTTTTGATTTAGTTTCCAACCTGCAAGTCTTTTTCCTCTCATTTCCTCTTCCTCTTTCCCTGAGGGTGGAGAGGGAAAGGGAACTGGCAGACCAACTACTCAGTTTTAGCTGCTGAAATTGGCAGTGCCAAGGCTGAACTGTGACAATATTGCTTGTATTTCCCCAGTTTAGGGCTCTTGTAACCCAGTGGAACAACAACCAAGTGAAATATCATATCTAAAAATTCAGGACTCCATAGATGACATGGGGATTGTTTATTCATTGTCCCTGCCATGTGAGACATTCCTACACTGTTGCTCTGTTCAGCCAGGTTTTGCTGTTTGCCTCCGGTGCTTTGCTGTTGCTGGAGAGCAGCTGCTGTGCTGCTGTGCCAGCTGTGCCAGCTCTCGAGCCACGCAGCTCAGTGCACTCAGAATCACTCAGTGCACTCAATATGTTGCATTAAATGAGTAGGACAGAGACACCAGAGGACTGCTGTTTTGCTTTAGTTTGACCATATGCCATACCTTGCAACATAGGCCTGAGAATGGAAAGGGCACAGGGTCAAAAATTTGTTCCCGGAACCATGCACTTCTTTCCTGTGCAGTATCTAACCCCTGCCTATGGCTGAGCTCCAGCTGGTGCTGTACTAATCTGCTTGTATTCCTTGCTCACTGTCCATGGATGTTGCAAACCTAATGTGGCTTATAAACTGAGATGCACAAGAAGTAGTTCAAATACAGGGTTTGTGGGTTTATATTATGCATGTGTATCACACACAGCATCTACTGGATTTAAACGATGTTAACACCTACAAAGCTCTCTGAAGAGCTGCTAACTGGTGAGTGCTTTACTCTCTCACTGTGTTTCTTGTTCTTCTCTTACCTCAAAATCAATCACCACGGGATTGTCCTTTGTTGATTCCAGCCAGTTTGTGAAGACTGTGTGTCCTGGAAAAGCCCCCTTTTTCTCCCAGGCCAGAGCCGCAGCATACTCTGACCTGCCACCTCTAACCAGGGAGACTGACCGTTCAGATGATTCCAAAATGGAACCTGAAAGGGCATTTCATCACAGTCATGTCAGACCAAAGCCTCCTAAGACAGCAGATGTAACAACAGAATTCAAAAAGAAAGTGTAAGAGGACAGAAAAGAATATACTAAGATTATGTTTTGAAGCTACCTTTGGAAGAATGAAGTCCAAACTCAGAAAAACAATCCTTGCTATGACAGCAGCCTGTCATAGTCTTCAAAATGAAAGTGTCTGAAAACTCAGCCATAGAGGTATTTGGAAATATACAAAACACTTGAAAAACACACTGCAAGGAAGAATCTTTAGTCCCATCTGTAAACATCTGAGTAATGGGAATGGGCCATAAAATGAGGACAAAAACATGGTGAAGATGATGATATCCCTCAGTTCAGTGATGCAGATCATGACGCATGCCATCCTTGCAGAAAATGCATCAATGTTCTATATTTCCTGAGACACATTTCTGGCATTAATAAGGGACTCATGCACCTAGATATCTACTTGGCTTAAGGAAGATCAGAGAGGAAGTTCAGGGAGGGTGTTGCTGCCTGACTCTTACAGTTCACTCATAGCAACCCTTAAAGAAGAGCAGGGACTCAGTCATGATTACACAATTCTAGTTGTGTCCTATTCCCAGTTCAGCATGCCTGACTTTGGACCCAGGACCACGGGGAATGTTTGTAAGATCCATGACTGACTGGAAGAGCTAGTGCTGCCCAATTTCTAATGATAGTGCTCCAGAGCAGAGGAAGAGTGCTTCTGCATCATAACCTCTTTTGCAAATAAGAGGATGTTTCCAGTGCTTGCTTCAGAGACAAATAGTGAAGCACTGGCTGCTCTGACAGTGATGGAAGAACATTTTCAATTCAACAAATCTGGGAGGTCACCTAGGGCACCTAGCTGAGGGGAAAGGCATCTCTCAGGATAAATAAGAGGACACACGCCCCATTATCATCATGGTCACCTTCATGCTTCACAGTCATCCTGTTTGTGGTGCATTTGGTACTGACTTTCTTTTTCTTCCAGAAGAGCACACGCCTTGTTGTTTCTGTTCGAACACACTCCATGGATTCTTCCACTGTCAGTCCTAGAAATACCCCAGAGCGGCATCTTCATCACCATAATCATGCTACATGTTAACACTATGCCCCTAGGCTCCCACATTGTAATTCTCCCTGCTCACAGGCTTCTTTCTGACCTCCACACTGCAATCACGTTCCTCAGCCACCACTGGAGACCTCACTACCACAGCTGTCTGCTTCCCCAGATACAAACAATATCTGACTCAGTCTCTCCTTTTGGTACCTTGCCATGCAAGTTGAAGCATTGGCATGAGGGATCACAGCTTTTACTTCAGATTTTGACTTCTGTGGTATTGTCTTTTTATTTTGACAATCTAGCAGTCAGGGGATTAGGTTAATTTCTAATCAATATCAACAACTTTAATGATTGTCCCCAAAAATAGCACTTATGTCTCTCAGACCTCATTCCCACAGTATGATGGAACACTTTTTCGTGGTGGCAACTGGTCTTGATCTGGACATGAGAGGTTTCCCTGGACAAGATGATGTTTATCAAGAGAAGACTCCCTTGAACTTTTAAATGAAGACAGTGTAGAGAAAAAAAAATTCTTACTCTGTATTTAGGCAGTATGGGTAATTCCTAGGTCTATGCAAGTCTAAAAGATTTTTTGCCATTAGCTGGAAAACTTAGGTGCTACAAGGCCTAAAAAAAACAGTGAGAAGAAAAGCTGGTGATCAAATCATGATAATTTCTTGCTAAAGATTACATACCTGAGTTCTTCAGTTCCTCAGAGCTGTACTGGTAAAGGATGTCATAGGAACCACCCATCTTCCCAGAGGTGTAGTAATGAGTGCCAAAGTCATCAAATATTCTGCTGTATAAAGCATAGTTGTACTCCAGGGGTAGGTGGTTAAGTGCTTTTAGAAAGACGTCTGAGAGCTGCAGATCTGACTGTTTCGTTGTGAAGTTTGCAACAGAAATGACTTTATGAACTCTAATAAAGTTGGAATTCTAGAAATAAAAAAAGGTGTTAGTGCTTTGATAGGTAGTTAATTGCAGAAAGTAGAGGGGCCAAGAGTACGTCCTGAAACATATTGCAAGAACTGATTGATCTTGCGTTATCACGCTGCTTTAACCATGAAGAAGCTAGCCCTGGAGTTTCTGAAAGCCTATGAGGTTCTTGAGGGCAATGCTTATTACTCCTTTACATCATGAGAGTATATAGCATTCCAATAAAAATTAGGACTCCCTGAGCACCTACCAAACAAAATCAAAATATTCCTAATAACAAATATACCAGTAATTGATAAGACAACCAAAAAGTTCAGGGGAAAGGCTTCAGCTTACAAGCATTCATGAGCCATTTGCAACTCATACAGTGAGCAGGTACTTTAGATACTAACTCACCATTAATGAAGTTCTACAATTTATCAGTCTACTAAGATAGAAGAAAATATACTACACCCAATTTCTCTTCATCCATGCCAAAGGAGAGGAGTCAGCTGAGACACAGATTGCTGTTGAACTGCTGTTGCCTGTGGATATGTAAGGTGAATCCCACCCCAGGTTGTTGCCATAATTCAAGCAGAAGATACCAAGGTAGGTCATGAGGATGGTTAAAGGATCAGAAACTGAGAAGATGTAATAGAGAACCGGTCAACTTATCTAAAAAAGTTTCTTGTAAACAAAAATAAACTTGAAAAACATCACACTTCCAATTCTTCCAAATATATATGGAAAAACATATGACCTTTCAAGTGGCTACTGTCCTCTAGAGACCCTGGATTGGTCCTGTGAAACCCTTCTATACACAATTTAACATATATGTCTGAATCTGATCTCCTAAATCCCAGGTAATTTCCCACTCCTTTTAAATGATCTATAAACTATTTTTTACTATTTTAGAAAGTATTGCATATTCATTTGTGGGTCTCACAACTATCTACACATACACATAAACAAGTTATACAGATAGAGATAAAAATAGAGGTTTCCTGTATAATACATTACAGGACATGAGGAAGACCCAAGTTGGAACTCCCAGTATGGATCCAGTAAGGAGGGATTTTAACCTAAGTCATCTTTAGCCAACATCAGACTAAGTTACTGGTTATTTCAGGTGGGTTTCTGGGAATTCATGCCAACAATGCTGAAAATCAACACACATCCAAAAACCTTCTACCAAAATAAACTTACCAGATGTGCAAAAGAGCAACCTGCTCTGTATACAGGTATCTATATGGGAATGAAAGTTAACAGATTTCCAGTAGCTGGAACTTCAATATAGTTGAATTTAAACTAGAAGTAATGGGCTATTTAAGCGATCAAGTTACTTAACCATTAGGATAAGTTAGTAAGCTCTGCATTAAATTTCTATTATAGGAAGTCTTACTATTAAGGCTGATATTTTTGTAAAAAACATCATTCTAACTGTTTTAGAACTCATGGGTTTCAACAGGCCTTAGTTTTGTTTATTCATATGGCCTTTTCAATGCAGAAGTACAAATAATGGCCCATCCTTTACTGTCATTAAACTATAAAAGTACATAATCTTATGCCCTGCAGTATTGAATAAAGTCGCAAAATTTTATGAGAAAAAGGTTTTCAGTTCTCAGAAACTTTTCAGTGGATGTATTCTTTCTGAAATTATGTTATGACAAAGTATGTCTTGCTAACCATGAGATTCTAATATGCAAGTTGAGTGCCAAATGAAAAACAAATGTAGTTTAACTCCCAGTACATGCATAAGTGAACTTCATTTCCTTTTAGAGTTTTCAGCTACTGCTATTATGTGGCATTCTGCCTTCTTAGCTATAACTAGGACTATACTTTTTAAAGTGGAACAAGCCTGCCATTTCTGTACTAAAATCAGAAAAGCACTACAGAAGGTATGTTAAAACCAGATAGAACCTATAGTATCAGAAGAGGAACCTTTTTATGGATAGTCCTAGTGTTTTTTTAAAAAAAGTGTAATGCCAATGTCTTGATAAGGAAAATAGCCTTTGGTAGCTCTGTTCTGAAATGAACACATAGAAGTTGAATGCAAGGAAGAGATCGGAGGCAACATTCAATTACCTTTTCATGTGAAGCTTCAATGGCTTTCCTGAAGGAGGAAGACGATGTGACTTTAACCCGTGTCTTTTTTGAAAATAAAAATGGGATACCAGAAGACCTTTTAGTACCATGACTGGATGAACTACTTCCATGAGCACTGTCACTCAGAGGAGTTAAATCATTGTAGTAATCTGATGTTACATCATCCTCTTCATCTATTACCTGGAGATTCAGTAAAGCAAAATACATTTGCCAAAATAATAATCTGAAACAAAAACTTACTCAGAAATGAATTCTTGATTTTTTTTATGGAAGAAACATGCCTGATTATTTGAGAAATGGCAGTAAGTTAAAAACTGTTCCTAACATGAATATGAGGCCAAGAAAGGCTAATAAGCAGGATGAATAAAAGATAAGATGTAGGCTTACTAATAGGTATTTATACAAGGAAAACAGAAAGCTTGTAACACTGTCTTCTAATATTCCCCACCCTCATGCTCCAAAGTTTAGGAATAATTTTCAAGAACTGTTAAAACACACTTCCTGAAGACATTCAGACCTTCATGCTATGTCCATTCTATGACTAAGTGCCAGCCCCATGGCTTCTACATTGTACAAGGCAAAGAGCCTGATGTTTCTGTCCTTTCCTCTTAATTCCCAAATACAGGAAATAAAAGATTTCCAGAAGGAGTATACTTGCAGTGTGAGCACTTGTACTGCATGGTGGCCTAAGGGCAGGTGCAGAGGAATTGAGAGCAAACCTGCCTGATCAAGTTAGTGAACCTCAGTGGTGCTGTTGTGCAAAGCACAAGGACAACTTTAGCGTCAGTTCAGAAATTACTCATTTCCTACAACTTAAGACTATCCCCATGGATAATAGGGCTGCTAAGGATCTTGGGAGGTTAGGTGGTCCCTTCCCACATTTCACTTCCATTCTCCAAGAATTCATACACTTTTGCCTTAAAACAAATCAGAGTTCCAAGAAGGAAAGCCTGATCCAGTGACAGTTCTATACCAAAGGCTGCTCTAAATGTTAGAAGATAAACACACAAGTCTCAAAGTGAGATTCACAGAGTTCTGCAAATGGACATCAGTAACTTTATAAACCACACAGCTTTAAAGAGACATGGGTAAAACAAGGCTTGTTTTCTCCATTGAATATTTCTGCACACAGTAATTTTTCACCATTATTGACAAAACCTACATAGATTCATAGATTCATAAATTCATAGAATGGTTTGGGTTGGAAGAGACCTTAAATATCATCCAGTTCCAGCCCCCTGCCATGGGCTGGGGCACCCCTCACCAGCCCAGGCTGCTCAGGGCCCCATCCAACCTGGCCTTGAACACTTCCAGGGAGGGGGAATCTATAGCATCCCTGGGCAACCGTACACCTCACCACCCTCAGCGTGAAGAATTTCTTCCTAATGTATAAGTCTGAACTATCAGGTCTAAAAAAAATCAGTGACCCTTACACTTTATAAGATACAACCCAGGCTCATTCTGTCCTTGGCCTGTCCTGCAAAACTCCTTCCCAGACCATGTACTTCTTGTCCTCCTGCCTCCTGGACTTGATGTCTGTCTCCTCTCCTTGTTGCTTGTCAGAGGATCGGAGTAGGGAACAAGAGACTGAGCGGCTGAAATGATTCAGGAAGGAATTGTGTCCAAAGGTTGCAGATGGCTGGAAGGAAACTGAAGTTAGGGCAGCCATTGCGAGGATACAGCAGTGATGCTGAAATAAGATTTAGATTTGAATGAGCCTATGTCAGGATTAGGAGCAAGGTCCTTAGTACTGGATTAGAACAAAAGCACGGCCATGACCATGAGGAAGCAGGAGAGAAGTCAAAATCAATCATGTTGACTCTGATATATGATGCAGTGAGTAATACAGCTCTGAAAGTCATGATTAGAGCCACTTGGCTGCTCAATTTATCTCATTTCCACAGATCTCCTTATGAATGTGTAGGTCTTACTGGGTTGAGAAATCTTGCCCTAAAACGTGTGTTCCTGCGTAACACTTGAGCTTGTAACTTGAGTTGTGATTACAGCAAGGTTTTTTCAGCTAGGAGTTGCTGCTTGAGAGTACCTGAAAACTGACAGCCTCCAGGTTTGCAGGAATTCGATATGATTTCCTTGTCTCATTGCGTTTCACTGTTGTGCATTGTCCTCCATTGAATGAGTTGCCAAGGACTTCCCCTCGGCTCTCTCCTGCCAGAATGTGAAATCTAACAAAACATTTCCAGAGATTAAACAATCTCAGAAAGTCATAGACACTTGAAACATATAGTGGAGTATAGATGTAATTGATTTTGTAGGTTCCAATTATATGGTATAAGCACTTGGATTACATGACTGCTTTGAAAGAAGTTCCTCCACAAGAACTTCTCATTCACACTGAATTTACTGACAAAATGTTGTAGTAGCAATCCTGTTTCCTACTTTCCAGCAGTACCTAGCCCTCTAGATAATCCCAATTTCAGCATGAAGCAGTCACTCTTAAGCAGAGAAACACTTAATAATGACTAGGAAAATGAAAAAACACTTCTCCACTCCTACCTTAAAGAGTGCATTGAGTTCAAAATTAAATTAAGAAATGCAACACCGCCTGGAACAGGCAACCCATGTTTAGGTTTAACACTGTTTAAATTAGTTGACAGGAAGAGGTGTTGGTTGGTATTATGTGAAATGTATCATAGACAAACAAACACCTGTAGAGGAACATCCTCAACATTTCTGAAACACTTGGCATAACTGAGCTGGAAGTTTCTGGAAGTTGCCACTACATGATGCTGTACAGCAGGCAGGGTCATGCAGACAGCAGTGCTCCCTGACAGCTCTTTATCTAGTGCACCAGCAGCACAGAGCAGGACCGGCAGATGCAGTGCATAAATCCTGGTCTGAAGGTTTTGTTACATTTTTATAATTTCATTGTATTATTCTTTATAATTTGAGAGATGTTTTAATGGGATACTCTCACATGCTAATTGGGAATGATCCTGTTTATGTAGATTAGTGAGAAAACAATCTCAAGTTTATGAAAAATAACAAAAGCTGGCTTACCCATTGCCTATTAACTGCACACCTGGGATGCTCTCATACTTTCTGTTACACACTGTCTTTTTCCTCCCACAATTTCTTTCATCCGAGTTGTCCCCACAGTCATTTTCTCCATTGCATTCTAATTTTTTTGCAATACAGCGACCTATATCAGAGAGAGTATGTGTAAAGGTTCATTATGTCTGAATCCAGAAAAAGGCGGTATGTGTTTTTTCCCTAGTAAAGGTGTGAACTTGCCGCAGCAATTAACAGCAAGGCAGTGTGATGCCTAAATTCTTCCAATAAGAAACAGCTGTTTCACTTGTGCCAGTTTTGCCTTGGTTTGAAGCTGCAAATGCTTAAGCTAAGGTTTAACAAAAGTACACCTGGATAAAGATATATCAGGTATATTTAAATTGAAGAAAACCAGGAATATCCACAAATTTAACAAAAATTGTGCATGCTTATGTTCAGACATACTCCCTAGATAAGTTTGTACACGAAAAATCTGTGAAAAGAAATACTACTGAAATAGTGATACTGCTTAGCTGTTATGGTTACACTGATTATACTGATCTGCATGCCAGAGATTGCACTTGAATTACGTTTAGTAACAAAAGAAACTGCAAATATAAACTCCTAGTAATACAAATGAAATTCTTATGTAGACCTTTTTCCCTGGCATTAGTGAATGCAATATACAAGATGTGGACCATGTGGCCCCTTATTGCCTTAGTGTTTAATCTTTTGACCATCTAATAATGCAGCATTTATGCCATTAAGATTATCATTACCACTTTCACACTGAAACTTATTCTTGCAATCAGCTTCCACTATTTTGCAGAGCTTAGTTGGGAAGCACGGGCGGGAATCCACCAGCGGCTCAGTACAGGCCTGACCCCCAAACTGGGATGGTTGCAGCAGGGTTCGGACACGAAACTGGAAGGCAGAAAATATAAAACCAAGGCTGTTTGCGTGAACTGTTTTTGTAGCTAAGCTCCCCTAGGCAGAGCCACATGCCTTAATGCTACTGAAGATTTATCAAAATTGGAGCCCTGAAGTAAATAATCAATCACTTTTGTCCTTACATCCTACCGTGCCATCAACCCAGGTAAGGCAGGCAGGGAACCAAAATCCGAGACCCTCAATAGTCCTGATGGAGCACGAATGATTAAAAACTTTACAACCTGGGCTACATCACAGGATGAATCAAAAGTTCAGTCTCTGTATCTTCAGTTTTAGAAGTACAGTAGATAATGAAGTGTGAACAGGCTTATGGAGATGTTTCCTGTTCTTTGTCATCTTTATTTAAATAGAAACAATTTGACAGTGGCATGTATCCCCTTCTCCAAACCAGATGGCTTGGCTTGCACACATGGTGCCTCATGTCTGAGGAGTACTGGATGACTGGGCAGGACAAAAGTGAACAACAATCCTTCCTGAAAAGCAACTCAATTTCTCAAAGCAGCTCCTTTACCCAGTTCATCCCACAGTGTGGCAGGTTAGCTGCTCTCCTAAAACTGGTGAGATGTGCTTTGAATCTTCCTGAACAGAATCAGGAATCGAACCTTCACAAACTCTCTCCATGCTGAGTTAATACAGAGATGGAAGCATCATCACCATTCTTTAAAGGACAGCCTGTGTCTGTGCCACTTCTGTGTTGAATACTGCACAAACCTACCTGCCTAGTGAGACCATTCTGCAGTCAAGGGGACGGATACAATCTTCTTAAACTCATACAGGCACAGGTTTGAAACAAACACAATGATTTACACTGCATCAAGGGCAGCATTTCTCACTGTGCAACAGCAGCAATGATGGTTCCCAAATGCATTGCAACAGCTGCAGTCTAATAATCTATCACAGCTTTACACAAATTTAGCACTTTTTCTCCGGATCAGATGCTCAGGAGATAGCTCTAAGAGCATGAAAATATAAGTACTAGTCTTAGATTCAACATTCTGAAAGTTTCTGTTACTCAGGAATATGTGGGAATAAAATCTGGATCTCACTGTGTTTTCTTTCCCCAGTTGAGTAGCCTCCATACGGAGTAACAAAGCTGAAGGCTGCCAGATAAATTACTTCAGATATAATTTCCACTCCAATTCAAGGGACTGCTGGTGAGATCCATCTGCATGTGATGGAATTGTTCCTCCTCTAAGAATTTTTCCCCACTAGATAAGCATAGTTTATTGCAGACTTCTGTTACTTCCCTCCCTGTAGCCAGACTCTAGAGTCAAACAATGCAGGAGGATGTTTAGTAAAAATCAGTTACCAAGTGACTATGGAGAGAGAGTGTGAGGAGTAACATGAGACCATCTGAAAGCTTTTGAGTTCAAGACAACTCTTCTGTTTGGCAACCATAATACCCGCTATATTATTGTGTGAGCTTCCACCTCTTCATCCCTCCCCCTCACTGCGAGCTTGCTTACACTTACACTTTACACTACACTTACCTTGACAGTCACATCTTCTCTTCTGATGGTTGTTTATACTTACAAAGGTCACAAGCAGTGATCTTTATAACTTGGAGGGAAAAATTGATCATAGTCCACAAAAGCACCTTTTTGTTTGAATCAGCAAATACATTGCATCGATATTTAAAGTTATATAAAAATGAACAATGCTTCTGTATATGGGTGCATAGGTAGGAAACTCAGCCGTTTACGAGCATATTGATTACAATCAAGAGCAATGCTCCCTTTCAGCTTTTGCAGTTTGCTGTCTACCATCCTTACTGTTTCACCGTGCTCTGCTCTCATACTCTCCACTCCAGTTGCAGGATGGGAACCCCACCAGATTCAGAGCATTTGTAACTAGTGCTGGTTAGGACTTGCCAGTTACTTCTCCTGTTTACATAGACATGCAAACTCTACAGCCTAATTTAGCCTTTATGTGGAAACACTCATCTTTAAGTGTGACAATGAAACTTTTGAGGCAAATTCTAATAAATAGGTTTACACTACTAAATCACTCCTTTCTAATTTGATCTGCTTATTTTAACTTGTTCTCTCTATCTTCCGCTGTTATAATTCATAACCAATGTCCCTTGCGAGCTTAAACTGTCATTTAGCATATTGCCATAAAGTTGAATTACTGAAAGAGAGAGACATCTTAAGTATAATTTCTTGTGTTTAACTCATATAATAAATTTTCTACCTACTTGTTTTTTAACACATGGGTCACATTCTGACCAAGGGCCAAAGTCTCCAAGCTGACAGTTGATGGGACATGTTTGCTGGTTACATACACGCGATTCCTGCTTTGTGCACAGCTGGTCACAGAAGTTTTGTCTATAATAGTCATCCATTCTTATTTGCCTGAAAAGTTGAACAAGTTATGATAGGAAGGAAGCACAGGCGGACTACAGATGTTCTCTGACTGTGGGTGAAGGCTGATGAAAAAAATTATTTGAACTTAATGAAAAAAACTAAGAGACAAAGGTGGTTGTGGATGTTGATTAAAAAAGAAACCCAAATATGCTCTAAATTCACAGAACAAGAAACTTCTTTTTGATCCATGTCACTTCAAATGTCCCAGAGAATAGCTACAGAAAAAGCTAGGAGTGAAAGAGGGGATTTCTCACAAGATTAGAGTGTATCACTCAGTTGCATTTAATTTGATGTTGCTGAATATTTATTGAACTTTAATGGTTGTCAGAAAATCAAACACACAGGGAGGAACCTTCTGTAGGTTTGCCATGCTGGGAGATCACTGTTCACACAGCATTGCTCTGCAGTAGGCAACATTCCCCGAGTGATGCATTGAGTACCC
>VWPV01007722.1:1351-17470 GCA_013389885.1 Geococcyx californianus | reverse complement strand
TTTATTTTATTGTATTTTATTTTCTTTCTAAAAAGATGTTAGTGTTTTATTAATATAAAATAGCAATCAGTTATCAATGAGAGGAAAAGCTTCTGTTTCTTGGAAAAGGGAAAGCCCAACAGGTAGTGTCTCTTCACCTGGCTATTTAGTTCTTCTGGTATTACAAACCATCAAAACAGTTACTTAAGGTAATATCTGCAATTAACACTCTTTCCCATGCCACTGGCCTACTCAGTCACAAAACATTCCCTAGCTATTTTGATTTTAAATAAAAAGCTTTTTCTTGCATAACCTTGAAGCATTCAGGAATCTGACTCTGCAAAGCAACACCTATCATTTCCGAGAATGACTGTGAGCAGAAGGTTAAGTGAATCTGGGCACATACAGATTCTATTTACATGTAAGAGAATGAAATAACCCCCACAATTAAACATCACAGCTTTTTGCAGCTGTGGAATTGTGAAGATGGTCTTGAGGCTGGAACTTTTATTGTCTGTTGCTTAGCTGGAATACTAGCCCTATGTTTTTTCTTTGATATGAATGGGTTTGCAGAGAGAACATCAGAGAAGTGTCACAATGGAGTAATGGGAACAAAAGCTGTTCCCAAAACTGGCATTTGTGGAGAAGGCTTACAGATTCTACTTACCATCTGGTCTTAGCCACACGCTTCTTTCCACTTCTCTGTGCTGGCTTTGAAGTAGTTGAATTCTGTGCTGGGCAGGATCTAATGCAGTGGAAAACTAACCTGGAAAAACACCCCAGGAACCAAAAGTGGATTTTTGTTTATATGTTTATTTGTTTTGTTGTTTTTTTCTTAATTTTTTTTGAATGCAGAGGGAGAGTTATGGTTAGATTTGGATCAGTGAAGGAGTTTTGGTAAGACAAGAGAAAGCAGGATCTCTGTGTAAAACAAAGAGTTGTGAGACGGGTCATATGACTGATCCTCTGGCATATAGATTGGTAGGTTCCATCTTATGGCTTCTATCCCAGGCAATAAAGTGGAAAAGCTAAAGGAGCATGGGAGAGTCTTTAGACCAGCTACATGAGATACATATGAATTAGATGAAGGAATGTTAATTTATGGGTCTTGGCAAGTTCTGTTGTTTCATTGCTCAGCACTGGTAGTTCTGTACTTGAATGAAAACAGTTCTGTAGTCAGTTTTCCCAGTGAAAGAACTCCCATAATTACCTAGGAAGCTGAGCAATAATTTAACAAGTTTTTTAGTACTTGCATTTTTGGCTTTGTGCAGAGATGGGAGAATTTATTTTTAAGATTGGTCCATGAAAGTTAGTTGATGATTTGCTCTAAACCAGAAAAGACGTGTGGGGTAAGAAGATAATATCATGCGAGTGTCCTTGTTCTACTTTAAACACTGGTCTGTTTTCAGTTTCAGTTGCAACATACTGCTTTTTCCTTTGAAGCGGGAAGATTGAAATATTAGCTGTATTTGATTGATACACTGGTGAACTTAGCACTGTGTAGACCCAAATCTTTAGGCAAAAAATATTTCACAGATTAACTAGGAAATGGAAAGTTCTATCAGTAAAATACTCTAAAGTCTAATGTTAATGTCATATATAGTTGATCTGTAGTGCTCTTAATATGACATCAACGGTACTGATTAGACATGACAAGGAAAAAAACCAGATTGCATTACAGTGCCACAGTATGTCAAGACCAGCTGTCTTGGGTCCCAAAAGCTATTGTGATTTCAAACTTAAAAAAAAATGTACTAATGCTGAAGTAATGATACTATCTACCCTGAATGTTAACCTACAATAAAAACTTTATCATTCCCCTGAAGAACACTGCATTCTCTATTATATATATATTTTTTTTTTCTGGAAAAGATATCACTAGTAAACATTAAACATTGTGTTTAAATATTAAACATCAAAGCGCACCATTAATTTTTAATAAGCCAATTAACGAAGAAATATCTCCATTTTTTTCTGTGCAAATGTAATGGTAGTACTAAGAGTTCAGCACACTGAATGTCAGTTGCAATGAAAGGAAAGGACAGCATTATAAAGCAAAACTGCAGCTCCCAGAAGACACATTATTAAATCCAAATAATACCTTGAAGAAAGAGATGGCCTGGAATATTTAAAAACATCTTAATTTCGGCCAATAGTTGGAAGATGCAACCTTTAAATCTTAAAAGGTTCATTAAAAGGAAATTAGTGCTCTAACTTGTAAGCGACATGGCTTACCTCTAACATGAAGAATAAGAATGTTACAGAAAAGCAGAACAGCAAATAGTAGCTTTTCACAAATGAGAGTGTGTCGTCATGGGGAAGTATTTCTTCAAGGTCTTATTTCAGACTGCTGTTGCTGATACTGTCAGGCAAATTTGTACGATAGTTTTTTATTCTAAGGCTATTTCCAAAATACAGACCCTTCTCCGCCTGGCAAAGTAGTAGTTTGTTCTGCCTCTGGAAAACCATAAATGTAAATGGGAACACATTTTTAAGTAGGAATTTCTTTCATTTGACGAAATTAACATGGAAATACTTTACCTCTAGTTGTCTTTGAGGCTAAGATAAGCACCTGTGAAAGACTTAGATGTTCAACAAGGAGAGGATGAAGTTTATGACGTGAGACAAAATTTGAAAGTCTTATTTCTGAGCAAAGTCTGCCTGATTGTGTTTCACAGAAATCTGTGCACATGGCATCAATCCAGGAATCTGTGGCTTCAGAGTAGAAGTACTGTTTCAGGTGAAGGCTAACATGAGGTCTTAACAAGGCTAACAGGATCTTACTATGTACGAAGAGTTCTCTTATTCTAACAAACCCATAATTCATAGAACATGTTGAGAAAATAAGGAATCCCTGGTGTTACTTCTTTCTTTTTTTTTTTTTTTAAATTGTGAAATTGAAGCAGTAGAAATAAATTTCACGTGTGGAATAATTATTTTTTTATCAGCAGTGCAGGTTTTCTCAGCTTCCACTGAAGCTCCTATTGCTTTTCATAACCCAAGATGAAATGTGAGACTTAATACAGCCTGCATTTCCCCATTCCTTGTATTGTTTTCTGCTGCTGGGGTGGGAAGGATCTATCCCATTACTAAATTCCAGTTCAAGTATAACTGCTTTTAAGCTTACTGGGAGCATGAGACTAAATTTTTCCCACTGCCAAAACATGATTACTCTGGGTTATCAGCATTTTTCTTGCCAGTGCATTTTGAACTTCTAAAAATCTACTGGTTTAGGCTTTATCTAGCCTTAGCATTGAATACTCACTTTGTCTCAAGTAGACTAACATACCATATTCCTTTATCAAATCCTTCTACTCTCAAACCAGCCCTCAAAAAATTAATTAAATAAATAAACAAAACCCAACCAACCAATCAAATAAATGAATAAAGCCTTTTAGATTGTTAACTTTTTTTAAGGCAATGGGACATTAAGAACATTAATTGACATAGCAGAATAATGTTAGAGTGTTTCCCTTTGTGATCACCGTGCATGAAGCAGCCCAGAGAACAAGCTGTTCTTTTTTTGCTTTTAGAGTGCTGCTTCTTCCGGCATTTAATACGTCACTGAACTCCATTGTTCTTTTACAAGATCTTTGCTGTATTAAAGCCATAGACTTAAGTGCAAAGCTCTGTTCTATTCTTTTCTGCTCAAAGCAGTCAGTTCCTGCACCATTCTCAATTTGCTCTTCATTATGTATGAATAGCACTTAAAGATACACCAGAAATCTACACCTAAACTTATACAATCTCAACAGATGCACATTAGATATTTTTCATGTTGTAACTGGGTTAACTTAAAACACACAGAAATTGCTAGCATAGGCTCCTGTTGTAAAAATTGTGCAAAGTTTGTAGGACCTAAGTAGATGGTATTTTCTTTCTATGAGGTATCTATGAGTAGAAAGAGCTTTTCATTTGTTACCTCCTTTCAGTTCCTGCTATGGAAATATAAGAAAGATGTTCTGATAGTAGAACAGTAACTGTGGTTTAAATAGTTTGGGCTGATACTTCTGGTTTTTGTTCATGGTTCTGGCTAGAAGATATTCTGGCATAGATCAGTGGCACAATTCCTGTTGGCATCCAATTGTGGATCACAGATAACTCTCCAACATACTACTAGTGTGATTACTGAGACATAGAGCTGGAATGCAAAGAAAGTCATTTTGTTAACAGATAAATAGTCTTATTGTAGTTTTCTATCTGCTCATAACTATGCACAAGCTGACTGTACTTTGCTCAGGTTCCTTCAATTAAATTCGCTTACATACCTTAACATTTAATTTTGTCTAGTTTTACCCTGGTTATCCATGGAAGAGACTTTCCATCATGGTTTATTTGCAGTAGCTGGTGGGAGTCAAACTGAGGAATTTATTTGGTTTTACCAGAGATTACTAGATGAAACTTTCAGCAGAGAAATCAAAGCTAATTCTTTCTGAAAGCTGAAATTAATACAGGGAATATTTTTTGTTACCCTTCTATCATAATCTCAGTCCTTCTTTTAAGCCTTGGAGCAGAATTTAACTTTCATCGCTTTTGTTAATTAATCCACTGGTGGCCACAGCAGAATCCCATGAAACAGACTGTGTGTCTCAAATGTCTACGATGTTGTGGGTCACTAGATTGGGAACCACAGAGAAGCAGTATGTCCTTCAGTTAAGGGTACAACGATTCCTTCAGCCTACTACTTCTGATTCATCCACTGAGAAAAATATTACACTGTTATCATTTGACAGACATCTGAAACAAACATGTTTCACTTCAATACACTTACCTGTTTTTGCATCATATGTGACATGGCTATTTCTACCACTTTTGGAAATCTTGAGCTAAAAATACGAATATTGTATGAATCATTCTGATATATCAACATTGGTTTTTATCTTGTATTTGAAAGGAAGGAGGATCACAGTCAAATGACTTGCTGAACTTAGTTAAATATGATAATATTTGTATATAGTGGAAATTATAATTATCATTGTTATTAGTGTTAGTATTCTATTATATCAAAAAAAGAGAAAACCACGTCAGAGGTGTGTTCTGACATAATTTCCAAGAGTGGGTGAATCTTTTTAAATAAAAAAGGAAGGCTATCTTAATTAAATAGAACTTTGGAAATTGAGGCTCTGGTTTAAATAACTTAGAAGGATATGCTTGATTAACATGTATAGTCACTGGACTTACTTGGGTAAATGTTAGCACATTTGTAAGCTTGTGTGATGTAGGCCTTATAAAGGGCTTGAGATAGTATTTGTACTCATATGAAAGTCAGTGGAAAGAAAGAAAACAAAGTTTCCTCAGAGTTCAGTGCAGGGAAGGAAAGAAAAGTTAGCTTCTGTCAGCCATACTGTAATTTTTTTTGACTACTGTTATCTCTAATACTAGCTAGACAGGCAAATTAAAATACATTAAAACATTATTGGTGGTTAAAGCAGAAACATTTCTGAATAGCTACAATTTACAGAAATAACATCTGTTCTATGTAAACTAAAATATTTTTGTTAGATCTTAAAAACTGAATTATGATATGGAATAAGATATTAGCTTTGGAGTTCTGAAGGCACTTAAAAGCCCTGGGCAGTTTATGTTTAATTGGCTCTCCAAGGTAGAAAACAATTCTACGTAGACAGATCCATTAACATATTATCCTTCATATCTACCTTGGACTTAACCATCTGAAGGAGAGCTAGAGGAGAAGTGAAAGTACAGTCTGACCTGAAAAGTGGATAGGTCAGTTGCCCACCAAGCAAATAGTTCCTGGGTGTCTTGAGAATTTGCTATAAAAATCAATAGTGTATTCTTTGTTCTATACTATGTCCTATTTGAAGCAAACAATGTTAATTTAGTAATTGCTCCTGAGAAAACCAATTGCTAAGATTGTTGCAAAGTTGAACAGCTTCAAAGAAGTTCTGCCCTTCATAAAATGATTAATATGACTAACAGTTGGCAATTATTCAGATTACAAACAATAGCTTTCCTGTAAGAAATTTCTGGACTGTAAGCAATCTGGAGACATGAAGGTTAAGAGTAAAGATGTTCAACTGCCTGAATGCCATCTTCCAAGACTTCTGTGTCCATGATTCTGCTTATGGAAGCTTATGGAGCAATATCCCATTTTCCTGCCTGTAATAACATACTTCAAATACCTCTGCTCCTCAACAATTCCATAAATTTTGGACAGGTAATAGGCTCTTTAACAACTAAAATGAGTATTTGAATGTACAACTTGATTAGCTATGTACTGCCAAAGTGTTGATTCAAAAGGGTAGGAATTGCTTGCTGAGAGTTATAATGATAATAAAAATAATGGAGGCAATTTTTAGTGCTAACTAAACAGAGTCATTTTAATATAAGCCCATAAACATAAGATGATAAAATACTGTTAACAAGCAAATCAGTATGAATAACTGTAAATTTTGGTACAGTATGAGAAAGATATAACTCATATCCAAACCCAAGTTTTAGTTTAATTCCAAACAGAAGAATTGTGGCTGTCATGAAGCACTGTGATACATGTGATCTCAGCTGAAAATGAATATATGGATTATTCCTGAATTATCTTCCTCATTCCTCTATAAAAATGCAATACTTATGCATTAGATGATTTTTAAGATCGAAGAGAAAATTAGGATTAGTAAGAAGGGGGAAATTTTGACCCTGCTGATTGTGGTAGATAACCTGCTTGTGACTTTAGTAGATGTAGCTCTTCATACTTTATTTAAAAAAAAACTAAAAAATGAATAATTATTGAGGAAGCATTTCCATTTGAGTACAGTGAGCTAATTCACCTTCAAGTGAGACAACAAAATTCTCCTCTGTTCAGGGGATAAGGAAAAGTAATATAAAAAATCATTTGCTCTTTTTAGAGCAAAAGTGCTAACTATGCAGAAGTGAATTGGCTATCCTAGTCAGTGGGTCATGATAAAAGTATATGTATTTATTCTGCTTATGCTTCTTAGTTCAGTTCTCATTCATTGATTAGTCTACTCCTCCCATACGTCTCAATCAGTGGTTACTTATTCAACAACAGTGCAATTGGCCAGCAAGATTATTTTTAGGCTGAGTTGCAGTTCTTCAAGTTACTGTAAGTACTACCACTTTTTTTAATCTGCTCTGCTTGCATTTTACACTTTTCTCCAGGCTGTAAATCAACAAACAAAAGAACATGCCTGTTAAGTGAACAAGACTGCTCACTGAGTAAGTAAATAGACCAGACTCAGCACTCAGAAAAGCCTATTGGAGCATACATCTATGCTGTGTGTTAACATTATGACTGCAATTACCTTGTGATTATGAAGCCACTATTTATATACAGTCAGGAGATGATATTGGTAATCCATATTAAGCTGTAGCTGTTGACAAAGTTCATTGGTTTCGGAAAGATGAGCTTCATATGATGAGGACAGAACACTACCTTCTTACCTGTCATAGTAGTCTGTTCTTAACAATGTTTTAAAGTGATAATATTGACTACCCCCAGTTTTATAGTTTGGGTTTATCAGTTTCTGCTGCTGTGCTGCGTAACAGTGAAGGAAGTCTTTCATTTAAGCTCTCAGAGCAGGACTGTATGATACCAAAGCTCTATTTGTAAATCATGATGCTGATGTTCTAAAAGGAAGTAGCCCCAAATAAAAAATCACTGTATAGTATTTTGAAAGCTTGTTTTTTCTTGTTCGTGATTTACATTACCAGTGATAATTTTTAAATTTATTTTATAGTGATATACTGATTTGAAAGTAGAAGCTAGAAAAAATTGGGTTTTTGTCTACCAAGGTTCTTAGTAACTTTTCTGCTTCTGCAGCTCTTATCCTTAATACAACTTCATGCATCCAATACCAGCATGTTTGCCTCTCAGTTTGATGGTCCATAATTATTCTTTCCCTTTGAGAATAAGAGTGTCCTTAGCTGAAAGAAAAAGTCACTTTCAGAGCTGCGCAGGGAAGCTTCTACAACAGCTGCCTGCACTGTATTTGTACTGTGGGTAAGTAGGGGAGTTTGAATAAATATTGTAATTAGCAATATAATAGCACATTTTGATAGCTTTAATAAATAACAACAACACGAATCTTTTCTTAGTGGTGACACTAATGATCATTAATGGCCAAGCCTATTATCTTTACAGTATGAATTCTTAGCTGAAAAGCCTGAATCTTGAATGCATCATATATTACTGAAACATAAAATAAAAGAAAAACCTTGTTATTTATTTAATTGGTTTATAACAACCCTCAAAAAAATAAACCAGAAATAACAGAAGAGACTCCAAATCTTTTGTTTCCTTTGTTTTTCTTGAAAAAAATAATAGGAAGCCACATGGACACAGCTGAAATTCATACAGTCATATTTACTCATTATATGCAGTCTAGCTACCTTTGTGCTTCAGCTCTCTCTGGTTTCTAAACCATACACAGCAGAAGAGGTACCATGTACCAAAAGAGATTTCACACTTTCCAAAAAGTATGTTGTTCAGTACTGATACTACAGTCTTGAGGCAGTGCATGTGAAAGAGAGAGCTTTGCAGGGGGCTTGTATTTTATGCTGCCTTTAGCTGGCTCAGTCATACAGCATATAAACACATGTACAGCACATGTTCCTTGGGGCTGGGCATTTAAAGATATAACAATTTCCCAATTGTATGCTACTCATTAAAACGCTTGTAGTCCTTAATGACGCTTTGGCAGATCAGTGTCTGTTTTACCCATTTTTCATTTTGAAACAGTTACTTACATCTCTGATACTGTTTTCCAACAATAACTTTTAAAGAATTGATCAGTCTCAACCACATTTGAAAGAACTTTCCACAAATTTGTCTTGGGGAGAGGAATCCAAGAAAGAAGACTAATTTCTCTTTATTAAATACCAGATTACCATCAAAAGGGTCATACAAAGATGTCAACCATCAAAAGTCTCCAGACTTCCTGTTTCTAACCAGAAAGTCCTCTCGAAGAAATGTATCTGTTTTTAGGAGACACTTTGTGGTCTATTCCTCTGTGCTGCTCATGGAGCTATTTGCTTTTTGCGGCATTCTTCCCCTTGAATATAAGAATACATTATGATCATTAAAATGCATTAATGTCATTAAATATACAGCACTCTACAAATGAAGCCTTATTACCAAAGATTTGCTTTGGATAATATTTTACAGACAAAGTATGAAAATATGTGGAACAATGTGCTTTCTGGCCTTTCTTCATCAACAAAATCATCCAGCTGTGGAGTATTAGGATCCCACTTGGAAGTGTCTTCTAGGAACAGGGATGTACAGCACACCAGTGGGTGTTAACATGACATTGACTGGTTCATTTCACAAGAGGTATGCATACTACATAATGTTCTGTAGAACTTGTGGAAGATTTGTTGCGTCTTTGCCAGAACACATTGTCTCTAGCATCTCATGAAAATAAGGAGAATCACAGACTCTGATGAAGAAACATCACCATCTCCAGGTTTCTGTTATCTTTTATCAGTTTATCAGTCCATCAGCTATAATGAATCTGTGTGGTGAACCCCAGCTACACCATACAGAACACCTTCTGCCAGCTTATAGGAAGGCAGGACATTTGTCCAATGTTGTAGGACCTGTTCTCGATTATAATTTGAAATACATGAATATATATTTCTACTACCACATTTACTGCAGGATAAAAAGATGATGGGGCATATTTGAGATCATTTCACTTTGTAAACCATTGAAACTCTTCAGAATTTAACTGAATTCCATGGTTACTTGATATCTGTTCAGGAATTCTATTCTTCAGTGCTGCAGTGATCACTTTCAACACCTGCATTGAGTTACAGTCATACAGAGCACAACCCATTTAGAATGAGAATTTGTGGATTCAAAAGTCTTTAGTATTATCTTCTGAAGATAACTACCATGCTTTTTGAATAATCTACATGTATTCTAGATGTGCTTCAGTTTGTTGCTCTTTTTTTTTTTTTTCCAATTGACAACCACATATATTGTGAGTAAAACACATTGTACTTAGGTGTTGCCAACGTCTTCTGTTTAACCTTGGTTTATCTGACAATACTGAAGGTCCTTGGGATTTTTAGCAAAACTTGCCATTGATATGATGAAGTTTAGTACCACTTTTAGGATTAAATTAAACTTACTACGGACATCTCAGTTTGCATACTACACAGTATTCTCTTAAACTCTTCTAAACATTTTCATTTTCCCCAATTTAGTCACTTATAAACAATTGAGTTATTATTTTATTCTGTATATAAAGTGGAAATGTGCTGCAGTGGTTTAGGAAGATAATAGAAGAGTTAATAGCCACAGACTTACAAAAAGCCATTTCCTGCTGCATTAGTAAGAGAGGAGCAACTTCTAAATTTTACCTCCTACTATGATTAATAAAATTTCCACCACTAAATGAGATATCTTAGTATACTGGTACAGTCTGTTGATGTAAACAGGCCAGTCATCAGCTAATCCATCAAGACCATTTACTTTGCCCACTGGGAAGATTTTAGTTACTTTTGGAAACATTAGACTGGACATTAAATTAATTTTTCTAATAGCTGATAAACTGTACCCGATTTTACTTTCCCAGCTTTGTTTGGGTTATACTTTGTCATTGTATACCTAGAGTAGTCTGAATACTAATGGCTGCTTATTTGATATTTGTTCTGAAACTGTACACAGAGTAACCATAAACCTGCAAATCTGGATGTAACTGTTTCAGAATACTGGCCTGTAAAATACCGTGTATCAGACAGTTTTTGAAGTATAGAGAGGCAGCAAGCTTCGTTCAGACTTTAAGGAAGGACAGTGTATTGCAAGTTCTAAACACTTTTCAGGCATAATCTTTACCTACCTGAAACTAGACCATCTGTGCCTGATTTCCTTTCACTTACATCTTCAGATCACTATGGCTTTTGCAATTCCATTGTTGTTTTTATGTGCTACATTAAAAGAATTATCATAGAATCACAGAATGATTTGGGTTGGAAAGGATCTTAAAGTTATATAGTTTCAAACAGATTTCATTTAAAAAAATAAAAGAAGACAAAACTACGCCTGCTTCCCCACCCTCAACATCCTTCCTGTTTTAAAGTATTATAATTTCAACTATGGAATACTCTTTATTGTACTTTGTTAATCGTATACTAGTATTTGGGACATTCACAGTAAATGCTGCTCTATTTCTAGGTAAAGAAATTCTTCATCTTCTTGACACGGCTGCACAAGCCTTGTGCAATATGTCTTGTGCAAATAGATATGCCTCAGCATATCTACTAAATATTCAGCATTATCATCAAGGCAGAAGTTCTATGAATTTGTTGAGTATGTATGCATTTCAAGTTCAGTGTAGAGAATTGTACTGGATTTACAGTATTCTTTTTAGAAAAATAATTGTAATTAGCTATGGTACTTGTCTGTGGAATGGGAGGACTTGGCTAAAAATTATAATATGGTATTCTACTAATTGAGTAGTTTCTAATGTAAGAATTACTTTAGCTGATCTATGACAAACAGTTGTATAAATTGGTCAGCTTGCAAAATGAGAAAAACTTCTATTACTTTTTGGATTTCAAGTAGTAACTACTATAATATTCACTGTGATATTTTAGAATTAGATTTGTCACAGAGCTGGTATTCTGTTAATATTATATTCTCTGATTTGAAATTTGAGGAACATTTTTAACTTCTTTTTTGTCTGTATTCAAAGTAACATTTGTAAGAATGTTCTCTTGTGTACTTTTGCTAAGCAACTCAAAACTCAGTAATAATAACTCACTGTATGTAACTGATTAACAGTTATCTATAAATCAGCAGATGTTTTAGGTACTGCTAACTCTAATTTTCTTATAGTTAACTTGGAAATTCCTTGTGCTCACTGCAGTATAAAATCTTATTGTCAAAACCACGACACTGGATGTTGCTGAGATGTCTCTCTTCTAGGACTTTGACCCATGTTCATGGGAAGCAAACAGAGTTAATGATGTAAGGTGAATTGCTTATGCCCTTTCCATCTATTTTGACAGGGATTACTGTCCCTTGGAAATATGCTTTCTGCCTAGTTTAGGTGGTACTAATGGTGGGAGTGTAACAGGAATAATTTTCCTTCAATTAACATCCAGATGAAGAGGTGTGGTCACAGCTCCAGTCAGGAGGTGTGGTAACAGCTTTAACCTGCAAAGCGGGGCATACCTATCAGAATCACTTCTTTGACCTGGGACTAGGTTCATACAACCAGCCGTATTCAGGTTGTGCAGACAAAGTAAAACATTCCCTCTTTTGTATTCACACGGGACATGTAATGTTCCCAAGTTCTCAGCCCAAATGACATAAGAAAGGGGCAGCAGCACAGCAGGCTGACTTCTGTAATAACCTGTCCTAGTTGTTTTGAAATTTGATGAACAACCTGGGAACTCGATTTCAATGGACTTAGTACTAATTCAAGATGAAACTGGATTCTGGCTTCTCACACTTTTTTTTTTTTTTTTTTTTTTTTTTTTTTGTACCAGTCGGAGTTCGAGAGTGGAATAAACCTGCAGTTCTATTGTCTGTGCCTGTCAGCCCGTACTTCCCCACAAAGGAAACCATTAAATCAGCCATTGTTTGGGATACCTCCAAGTACATTTGGTATTGATTCAGTGGTGAATTAGTAGCCAGCCTTGGCTCAAAAATGTGCAGTCTGGTATCTTACTCGGTTTTACATGGAGGAACAGAACAGACAACTATTGTAACACAAAAATTATGTGCTATTCACAGCTAAAATGAGATTAATATATTCAGTCTTTGAAAATCTCAATAGATATTTTAATCAGATTTGTAGGAGTCATCTTGTAGCCAAGCATGACTTTTCCTTGCTCTTTCTCTACCCCTCAAGAAAAGCAACAGCAATTTAATTTTTACCATACTTAACATTTCGTAAGAGCAATAGGGACAGTGATAAAGCCCTCATCTTGAAATCTATGATTGGGAATAAAGTAACCAAATAAACAACAGTCATCCCTTGGAGAACATAATTTCATATTAATACTTGCTATACATTAGCCAAATCAGCAGTCCAACAGGGACAGTGTTCATTGACTGTTTTCACACCCACTTTCTCTAAAGAAATATAAGAGGCCTTCACACTGTAGAGATTTTATGTATTGGTGATGGACACTCTTCAAATTTGGAGGAGAAAAGTCTTCTGATATTTGAAATGGTTTCTCTCTGTCCATCTTTATAGGGTAACTGTTGTACTTGAAACATGTAAAACTAGGAAGTGTAAGCAACATGGAAAAGTATTGTTTCTTACAGGAAGTGAAGATGCTTGATACTTGATATAGAAGGTTGGATAACTGGTGATTCGTACACATTATCTTGGTAAAACCTGTAAGGAAAAAGTAGCAGCTGTCATGGGTGTATGTGGAGATCATATGGAGACTTGAGTGCCAGTGTCAATGCTTGCCAATCTGCTGCTACACGCAGTTTTGGTCTTCCTTGGTTTTTTTTGAGTAGTTGTCTGGAGAATGGTTCCTTCAGTAGTTTGTGAAATAACCTTTTTTTCTTTCAAATTCTTGCAATAGCTGACAAGTCTGTACTGGTTTTTTCCCCTTCTTTTATTGAAATTATTATGTAACATTTTCATTTCATGAGGCAGAAACCATTTCTACTATAGTAGTATGGGCAACTCTTGCAATGGGAACTTCAGCCTTCTTTATCATGGAAATGATTGCTAGTGTGCTATTGAAGGGTTTATCATAAATGCTACTCATGACAGAAGAAATGCTAAACCACTGGATAGATGTATCAGGACAGCTTTTCACATGTGCTTATGAATATGCAAAAATTCAGCATTGCTCAATACGTCTGTTTTTTAAGAATTCAACTCTATAAATGAGATGTGGAGTAAATTTTTACTTAGGGACATCTACAAGATTCACACTGATTTCATAAGGGATTATGTTACACATATCAAGGGAAGAACACCCCTTAGAAAGAACTCCTGGATGGCTGTGATCTAGTTTTGTTCTTTGTACTTGAGAAAGATGAATTATAAAAATAATCTGGGTCCCAATTCATCTCTAATTTAAGCTTCAGAAAACCAGAAGTAATTTAGTGGCAGAAAGTAGGTAGAAAAGAGGAGAGTCAGGCTAAGGAATTTCTATTAAAAATGAAGCAGATACAAAGACTAGTACTCTATTCATGGTTTTGTACAATAGGATGTGAATTCTTAGACAATATTGAATGCATACAATAATTACAGATAAAAACAAGTTGTTTACAAAACAGTTTCAAAACATAGCTTTTACAAATATTTTCAGGGACCTCAGACACATTCTATTTTGCTTTCAACACAGCTGTACTTGGAACATCTCTGGGTTGCCAGCAAGTGGGCCACAAAAAATCCACAGGGTTCTAAGCTTAGAGAAGACCACTCTGATATTACAGTGTAAAGGGTATGCTGGTATGTTTACTGACTCTGCCTGTAACCACCTAGACAAACATATTCATGGGGTGTAAAAGAATTAGTCAAAACTATTTACAGTATATGGGAGTAATTGTGCTTATTGCTATGAGGCAGTAGAACACAATACTGCTGTTTAGTAAATTCAGCTTTTTCTTCTTCAGCTATTTGCTGTCCAATGTCTGCCTTCTGACATTATATTTTTTTAATACATACACAGCAAAAACGACCCCTTTAGGCATTAGTTTCCTGAACTTCAGTTTAGCTGTTGTAGCAAAATGGTATTTTGTTTTTGTCGGTTTTGTGGTATTAGGGTTTTTTTACCTTGTTTTGCAGACTTTGCTGAAGGGTAATATATACTTTTTCCATTTTTTGCAAGATCATATTGATTCCTTACTTGGCAAAACATTTTTAGTAGACCTCAACTTCGCATCTCAAATTACACAGCAATTCCTGTATTGCAATATTTTAGTTTCAATTTTAAGCTACAAGTATGAGAATATGTTGTGCAAAACTTTTAAACTTTCAAGAGACCTATTTTTCTATAGAATAATGGGAAAATCCAAGTTCAGATAGAGTTATGAAACACAGTGATATTTCTAATTTGTTGAGAAGAAGAAATGTTCCAGTAAATGTCGTAGCATTTGGGGTTTTTTTTTTTTGTGTAGGACACTCTCATTTACAACACTTTGCTTCATGTTATTTGTATGGTGCTGCAATTCACTCAAATACTTTTTATTTTCCTTTCAGTTTGAAATGGTTAAGATATAGATTAAGTTGTTTTTTTCTAGTTTCCCAGAACACTTTGGAAGAAGAACACATGACCAGCCAGAGCAAATTGATTATGGCAGGCAATTCAGTAATAGGATCTGCAAGATATCATGAAAGAATTAACAAATCAAATGAGAGTGAATTACACTCATAAGAAAAAGTTTGTTAATAAGGAAACAAGAGCTTTTATGGTATTATCTTCAATGTACTGCAAAATAATACACAAGAGAAAAAACCCAGATCTCATAGCACTAAATTTATTAATAATTGTCAACTCCTCAATGAGGCACAACTTAATTGGAATAATAAAACTGTACTATTCAGGTTAGTTATTTATAGTGGGCAAAGGAAACACACTGGTGAATACTACTGATGTAAGAGAAATGGCGAAACTATGAATCCTGGGTCTATTCTGCACTGGGTTTACTCTACACTCACTGCATGATCTTCTCTACCCTCTGGGACAGGGATTCCAGCCCTTCCACATTTCACTTCTCTATAAAGTGGATGCGATCCTAGGAGACTCCTTTGACAGTTGCTCAGTTGAATATATATGAAATGTGACTGTAGGCACTAAAATAAGAAAGGGTCCTATGCCTGAAGCAGAGGGCAGGGTTTCTGGAGCCTCAGCTGTATCTGCTAGGTTCCCTCCAGCCCTTGTGCCAGCTCTGTAAGGGGACCCTGAAATGGTCCTTGTCTCTCACTCTCATACCCTTGCACTTTCCGTTGCTGAGTTTTGACATTTGTGGAATGCAAAACTGAGAAATCCTTGCCCAAGGACCTGCAGCACCCACCAGTTCACACTTGCTGCTTTGGAGATCCTGAGATGGGTCTCTGAGCACCCTTTATTAGAATCATAGAATCATAGAATGACCCGGTTGAAAAAGACCTTTGAGATCATGGAGTCCAACTGTACCTGTCTACGACTAAACTATATCCCTAAGCACTTCATCTACCC
>VWPV01007721.1:0-13906 GCA_013389885.1 Geococcyx californianus | reverse complement strand
CCCCTCAGCCTCCTCTATGCTAAAATACCTCGGTTACCTCAGCTGCTCCTTATAAAATTTGCTCTCCAGCCCCTTCACCAACTTTGTTGCCCTTCTCTGGACATGCTCCAGTGTAATGCGGGGTTCAAAACTGAATGCAGTATTTGAGGTGCAGCCTCACCAGTGCTGAGTATAGAAGAAGGATGACTTTCCTACTCCTGCTGGTCACATTGTTTCTGATAAAGGCCAAAAAGGAGAGAGGAAGGAACATGGAAGAAAAGCACAGCTAATTGATGAAATTCACTGCATAATTTATTTCTAAATAATAATTCCCTGAAAAGTTGCTTATAATTTAAAATATTCCATTATGACTTGTTACACAGCTGAGAAAAACACATAATGGATCACTTGATGCCAAGTTTCACTTCAGTGTGACAGGTATCTCTTAAAACAACTACCTACTTGAGAAGTAACATGATCTTTCACTACAAATAATATTGTATCTAGTACACCCATCTTAATAAAACTCTCCATAAACTACTAAGAACATGAAGTCCCATCACTTCTAACATACATATGCGTCCAGCCCTTACAGAAATGAAGCATGCTTGTGTTTTAGACTTAAATTCTGTGCATACAATTCAACTCAGAGCCACTAAGGCAATAATCCTGCAACCTCTTCCCAATTAGAAAGTCATCTGAATTTTGCAAGCATTGCCTACTTAGCCAGGGGAATACAAGGCAAAGAGAAGATATATTTAGAGATACTGACAGACTTGTGGGTATCTCAAAACATCTCAAAATTTCTGTTGGGATAGTGACTTCTATCCCAATGATCCAATGAGCCATACTGAGATTTAGCATCACTCTGCTATCATGAAATACTGATTTGCATCACTCTTCCACCTATAGTATTTTAAACACAGACACACATACATCCACACATGCCCTCAACATCTCAGCTTATTTTTGATGTATGGATCAAGTTCCACAAATAGGTGACAAGTAAGTTATATGGTTTTAGATACAAAGTAACCCAAAACAAGTCCAAGTATTTCACAGAATCATAGAATCATTAAGGCTGGAAAATACCTCTAAGGTCACCAAGTCCAAACATCAGCTGAACACTACCATGCCTACTTAAATAATGTTCCAAAATTACACATCTACACAGTTTTTTTAACATCTCCAGGGATGGTGAATTCACCACTTCCCTGGGCAGCCTGTTCCAATTCTTTACAACTCTTTCAGTAAAGAATTTTTTATCTCAGATCCAGTCTAAAACTCCCCTGGGGCAACTTGAGACCGTTTCCTCTCATCCTATCACTTGTCACTTGGGCAAAGAGACCAACACTTGCCTCACTACAACCTCCTTTCAGGCAGTTGTAGACAGTGACAAGGTCTCCCCTCAGTCTCTTCTTCTCCAGACTCAACAGCCCCAGCTCTCTCAGCTGCTCCTCATAAGACTTGTGTTCCAGACCCTTCACCAGCCTCGTTGCCCTTCTCTCGACACGCTCCAGCACTTCAATGTCCTTCTTGTACTGAGAGGCCCAAAACTGAACACGATTCAAAGCGTGGCCTCACCAGCACTGAGTACAGGGGCACAATCACTTCCCGAGTCCTGCTGGCCACATTGTTCCAAGTATAAACCAGAATACCATTGGCCCTCTTGGCCACCTGGGCCACTGCTGGCTCATGTTCAGCCAGCTGATAACCAGCACCTCGAAGTCCTTTTGTGCTGGGCAGCTCTCCAGCTGCTCTTCCCCAAGCCTGTAGTGTTGTTGCCTGGGGTTGTGACCGAAGTGCAGGACCCGGCACTTAGCCTTGTTAAATCTCTTAAAATTTACTCGGGCCCATTGAGCCAGCCTGCCCAGATCCCTCTATAAGGCCTTCCTACCCTCAAGCAGATTGACACTCCCACCCAATGTGGTGTCATCTGCAAACTGACTGATGGTACACAGGACCCCCTCTTCTGGATCATTAATAAAGATACCAAACAGAACTGGCCCCAACACTGAGCCCTGGAGAACATCACTTGTGATCATTTTAGTAACTTCTGTGCGACACCCGGAAGATGGCACATACATCACATACACTGATGTTCTCTTTATCATCACCTAAAATAACATGTTAAAGCTAGCATCAGCCCTGCGTTTCAGAGCACACAGTCTCAGTGAAGGTATTACTAAAAGCAGAACCCCAGTAGTTGTCTGAAGTATTCTCTTAGACTGTGAAGCTTCCCAAAAAGCTTTGGATAACGATTTGAATTGTTAGCCCATGCTGACCATGTTAGTACTCTTCTGCCTGTGCTTTACTATATATGACAGTACTTTAAGTATCCCAGCAGCCTCAGATGGGCTTCAATAACAGAAGCCAAGCCTTTGATAGCTCTGATTAATTGGATCATCTTAGCACATCTGACTTAGTTTGACTTCGCAGCAGTGTAAAATAAAATTGTTACTGCATATTCCTATGAATATAACTGCAAGTACACTTAAGTGCAAAAAAAATGAACATGTAGATAAAAATGGCAAATTACTTAATGAATATTTTGAAACATTTTTAGGTATATGAATGTACCATTTTCAAACAAAAGCCTTGTACAAATATACAAAAATAAGCATGTGATTATGAAATGTGTTAAATTTCCTATCTTAAGTATACAACACTTAAAACTTTGAAATCATATAAGCTAATCACAATCATTTAAGCAGTCTTCAAAAGGTTTTAACACTCTGCTATATTCAAAAAAAAAGAAAAATTATAAAAATTTAAGAAGAGAAAATATAATACTGTCAAAGGATGTGCACTTTTCAAAATCTGAAGTACTAAACCTACAATTTAATACAGCAGGTCATACCATAAAGACTATAAAGACGAAGAGAAACAATGAAAAAGTGAAGTACTTCAGAGAGTACTATTCTTTCATGTTTATTATGGAATCATTTGGACAGCTAACTCATTTTTTATCATTAAATTTAGTCTTAAATTTGTGATTTTTGTTGTTGTTGTTCTCCTCCATGGTAAGACAGGTTCTCAAAAAGCATGCTTCATATCGCCTTAAACAGTATTGTAACTTAGGCTTAGCTATCGTGCTTTACAAACACTACACTGTATCGTGCGTCTGATGCATCAAGTACAGTCAAATATGTATCACGCGTGATGAATTAAACACAGTTTTTTGAGCGGACATCTATTCTTGCCAAACAATTCAGAAATAACACTAAATCGTTTAAACAGACAGAACTCTGGCCTGAATTCAAGAAAAGCAGCAAGATGTTAAAAAAATACCTCAACAGAGCTGCCTTTTCCAGACAAAGAGCCTTTTTTTCCCTCTTGGCACAGAGGTTTGGGACCAGAGCCAAGGCGCTACTTATCAGCTGTTTGACATCAGGGGAGGACTGCGTGCGTCAGTGGACCCAGTAGGGACCCCTGGCTTATGGCAATGCACCATGTGGTTCTTATCTTATCAGCTTGCAGGGTCTGGCACTTCAACCGCTGCAGTGTGAAAAGAAAAGGAAACAAAAAAAGGGGGAAGGAAGGAAGGTGTGTATAACCGGGAGGGAGGAGGTCAGAGGGGACTTGTGAGCCAGGTTGGACTACACAACAGAACCCAGATTATACTTTCGCCCACCGCGCAGTGCATGAGTTGCACAAAACCCTAACATATTTCTCCAGCTTTCCCCATACGCTCATGGGAGAAGGGAACTACTTCTTCTCATTGAGAAGAATAACATGCACGTCAGGGGGACAACGCTCCCTTTCAGCTGATAGAGGGAGCTGCCAGAGAAATATGATATAGTCATGAAAAAGCTTATCAACGTAAGCACGTCCTCCAGGAAATCTCTGAACTGGTGTAGTTTCTTATTGCAAACAAGATTTAAACAGCCTGAATTATTTCTTCAAATGCACAGCTTCAGCAAGACTCATTTGAGCAAATTATTCTCAAGGACAAACAAGACTTATGATATAGCACAAATGCAAACTTAAAACTTGATTGCACAAATGAACCTTTGTATTTAGTACTTAGAAAAACATTCACCCAGGAAGGCAATTATCAAATAAAACATCTGCTCTCCAAGGTTTATTCCAACTAAAAAAAATAATATTATTACTCAGAAAAATATTATTTGTCTTATCCTACCCTTCCTACACAATGTGCATGAATCAGACAGCAAAAGAAAAAGTTCACCTCCTTCAGATTAATTTCCTTAAATTAAGCACTATTCTACATCTAAAGCTTCATCACAAGGTATAAATTACAAGAAAAAAAATGAGAAGCCGTTAAAGTATCTGTGGAAATTAGTGGTTTTGTACCCCTGACCAATCTTTATAATTATTTCCAGATATTTCCCTACAAAAACTTTTCCTCTTGCACGGCAGTGAGCCAAACTAATATTAGTACAGAGCAAAAGAGAACTGCTGCACACTTGCACAGAAACCTTGTTTGCAAAGGATTCAGCAGAGCTCCGAGAACACCTCTTTGCTAAAGGACCAGGATTGGGCAGCTTGTAGTGGACTTCTGTGCACTCACAATGAACGTTCTAGTTTTGCTACTTCAAAACACTGTTTTGATAAATTATATCATCAAAATTCGTAATGATTTACTGCACACAACCATCCTGTGCTCCAAGTTTCATTCCTCATGTCCTGTCAGCTTCCAGAACCAAAATAATACTGTGTAGTCTGTGGGACAATTGCTCATCTGAAGAGGCAATGTGCTTTTATGGTCAAAACACACTAGCAGAAATGAAGAATTAAATGAAAACACATCTTAAGCCTTTGTCAACATTGCAAGTAGGAGAATAAAATCTGCACTGTGAGTTCAGTGTATTCTTGGAAATTTTCCAGTAGAAGTAGTGCACTTTCCTCTCCAAATATGACCTGACTATTTATTAGATAAATAGCAGTAATATATTCTTACACAAACACAAAATAAAAATTTATGATCAAAGATCTTGACATTTAAATTTCTGTCTATAGAGTGTAATAGTACTGGTTTGCCATAAAAATCTATGAAATTATGTCATCATGAGATTGGTTTTCAGATTCAAATATTTATGGTCATGAGTTATTTTTCTGTTTTCTTATTTGTTACTTTTATTCTTGCTCAAATAGGTTGTTACTTAATCAGGTTTAGGATACAAATAGAATCAGAAACCTGAAGAGAAACATCACCTTTAGACACTAATCTACAGTCTAGTCTTCACTGATGGAGTTCTGCGCTTGGATGAAATCACTGCTGTGCTCATCTCCTCAAGGCCCGTGCACAGCAATCGGGATACAGAATCAGTGGTTTGCAGAGCATGCTGTTTCCCCTTGACTTAAATGATAAATACAGAAGTTCTATATGATAAAATATATAAATGATAAATAATTAAGTCATTAGCAGCAATCAAAGATTTCTTCAAGAAGGTGGTATGTTTCTTAGAATGTGTTTTTCCAAGAAAAACTACACTAAGTAGAGAACACAATTGACAAATTCATTGTAAGTGTAGTAACATATCTATGACACACATACAAGTGATGTTATACACTAGATGTGATGCTTCATTAGCCAAGAAAAATAGACAAACATGAAAAAATAAAGTGCACTGTCTTTGAAGGCCTTATCTGTCACATTACGTGGCTGCTCTAATACAAAAAAAAAAAAAAAGAGCCTACCTTGTATTTGCATTTTGCAACTCCCCATTTTTCCTCCTTTGTTTTTTGGAACAAGACAATCTTCCAGATCTCAGTGCAAATGTACAATATCAAGTTATTTTATATGTCAATTTAATACTAGATTTAAACTTAGGTTACACACCAATTACTTGCCAGCTACTGTTAACACAATGAAGTAATTTTGGACGTAATTAAATCAGATCTAGACAGTGAGTGTATATTCTGTGTACTATTTTTTAGAACAATGAAAATTCCAAGCTACATCCAGTTAAGTCAAGGACTAAAGCCATGTTCCTATAACAGTTTCCCTGGCCCCTCAAGTCCTGCGGAACCAACACAGGTCTTGAAGAATGAACCAGATAACATTCCCTGCATGCTCTCGTTCAATTTTTTTATTTAAACTGTATTTAAATTCTAATTAATGTAAATGTTGTCATGTCTACCAAAGATTTGATGTGGCACACTGTCACTCACCAATCTTCTGTTATTTATATTGTGATAACTTACAGAGGACCTCACTTGCATTGTCAGCTTCAGATTTTAACTCACTCTCAGACCCAAAGATGTTGGTTTAAGAATTTGGATGTTTTGAGGTTTATTTTAGGTTTGTGTTCAGATTCTTAGGGGATTTTTTGGCTTTTGATTCTTACAGGGAGAAAGAAAAGGAAATAAGGAGGGAGGGGAACAAAAAGAAAAGTATTTTTATTTTTTAGAAAATAATAGAAAATTAGAATTCAAGTTATGGACAAGGAAAGGGTTACTGTTCATATGACTATTCAAATAGTCAAACCATCCGCCCCCTACTTGTATCTCAGAATACAATACAAGAGCAGTTGTAATATTTTTTTTCTGGAGAGCTCAGTTGAGGATTGGAGCTCTGGATCAAGACTCTGAATCCACCGCGGAGGCAATGCAGCCCTCCAGAGGAAGGCACCTCAGACCCCCCAAACACTTCCTACTATGGCTAGATTCCTTTTCAATTGAATAAATTTACTTCTGCCAATCATAATCCTGTCCCAGAGGAATGAATTCTGATGACACATTGGCCTAAACATCATAAAAAATAAAAACATCTGGCTCTCTGGTTGAGAGTATGACCTGCCAGAATCACACAGATGAGATTACTGGAAAGGCACAGTACAGCTAGCAAGCTTGTTCAAACATGGTCACTCTTTCAACAGAACTTCCTGTAGCTACAATCCTTGAAGAAAGATTATCAAACTTCACAAGAAGATGGCAGTTCTGGATCAAGACTATTCATTTTTAAATTAAAGAACTAAAAAATACTTATTAAAAAATAGTACCCAATGTGGTAGAGGAAGGATACTTACTGTAAGGTAAAAAAATCTATTTCATTTCTGATTTGAATATAGAACTGTAAAAGTTTTCTATAAAATTTTAAAGAAAAAAATTAACATGGATTATTCCATATTCTTTGTAACAGAAACAGAACAAAATTTATACATGAGTAGCTAGGGCATTCATTCTTCTATTTACATGACAGTCTGTACAAGGAGAAGGGGAGCTGGGAATAGGTTATTTACTCAATCACTTAATGTTTTATGCAACAAAGTCAAACTTCCAAGCTCTAAAAGAGGAATAGTTGTTTGGTAACCAATAACATGAGAATCAAAAAAAAAGTTTCATTTCCTAATTCTTGTGTCTGACTACGTAACACCGCTTCACTCAATACACCTTTTTTGTATCTGTAAAGAGGATATAATTATTTTCATTCAAACTTTGTCTTCTCCTAGTGTAACATATCAATACTTACATGTTATTTCTCCTCATGTATTTTGTATGATGAAGTCAACAGGATCTCTTCATGTGCTTAAAGATTATCACAGTTGCGGTCAGCGGAAAGAAGGATGTCTGCCTGTATCCTGCACAAGTTGAACATCCTGTTTAGCAGTGTGCCCTTGATCTTGACCACATCTGCTGAAAATACTCCAATAAAAACCTTCCCGTCGATTATTCTTTTATAAGCACTTCTATTGATTCCTTTACTTTCCATGACCGTTCCCTCCGGTTTTCAAATTACTATGCAAACAGTGGCTGAAATTAAGGCTCCCAACATCCATGCGAGATGGGTGATCTCCAAACTCTCACATCTCATTAAATTCCATCAGACCTTACAGCAACACTGCTTTTTTGACATGACATTTTGATGCAATTCATTTCAACAGCTTTATGTATGTTAGCAGGAAAGCATAAGGAAACCAAAACTGCACAAAGAATTTTCGTCATAAGGAAAAGAATGATGTGAGCTCAAATGGCCAAAACAAAAGATTAACATATCCCTGCTAATGAAGTGCTATGAGAAAGTTAACAATTTGTGCTATATGAGGCTGTTATCCAAAGATAAACTGTCCACAGCTACAAGAATGATTCAGCATAGACTGAAGGAAAAAAATGTGTTCTAACCCTATGAAATTTCTTAAAATACTCCTTAGCATGACATCCCCCAAAGGACCACAGCACAAAAGTTATGCACTTGGGCAAAGACCATTGCAAAAACAACCTTAAAATTTACTCAAAACATGTTGAGAAAAACGTTAACAAATCAAAGCATGATTTGTGCATGCGCGCTCTCTTTAAAACTAATGTAGGCTTGAGGGTTTTTTCCTGGTTTTAAATCTTCATTTTTTACCCGTAGAGATCTCGGTCAGCTTTTGCAAGACAGTTGTAGGGATGCAGAAAAGAAAATAACAGAATTCTTTGTGTATAGAAGGAATTCAGAATCTACTTGTTTTTAAATATCAATTAGGTAAAAATATCTAAGACATGGAATTCCTGAATGTTTTGCTCTTCTTGCATTCCATCATGGAAAATTCTACAAAAGCAGCAGAAGAGTCTAATGTGCTGTTATTTTAACAAGTCTGAAGCATGAAGGTCTGCAGAAAAATAAACTTTAAATAAAGCAATATAAAAAAAAGTCTTTTTATGAATATTCGGTAGTATCTACATAATGTTAAGATTTCATCTTCATTAAACTACCAAGACTGCCCCACAAGATATTAGTAAGGTAGATTAAACATACTTTAGGTTACATATGGATGCAGTGAATCTTCTATCTATCACTATTTAGGCAAAAAGTTTATTCCTCCATAAAATTCAGTAAAACTAACTGGATGGGTTACTTTCAAAAGAAAGAAAAAAACTACCATAGACATATTCATAATTATGACTAATGCTTTTAACTCTAACTAATATCAAATTAGAGATTGTCTTAACAATCATTCCTATTTTCTCACAGAGGAATACATTTTATAAGGTTAAAACCCAAACTAAACATCTTGCTTCAAGAAAATTTTAACAGGGCTGAAAGAGCACTCATACCAAAAACATTAGCTGTTAAGCATTCTGGTAACTAATTTTTTCCACCTTAAAAATCTCCTCAAATAAACAAACAATATTGTCTTTACTTCACTACTGTCAAATAACAGATCACAGTTCCAGACCCAGCATTGTATTACCTGACTTTGTATTGCATGTCTAATTTATGCTTTTCTAGAAATTTGGACCCTGTACATCCTAGAAGATTTGGCAAAAAATAAATCACCTAGAGTCTTGCTTGCAACCGAAATGCTCGAGCAGAACATTCCCAGCCGGCAGTCTTCATAACATCAGGTCAGCTCTGTTTGTGCGCAGTCCTTCATCCCACGTGCTGCCAGCTAACATTCCCTTTCAGCAAACACTTTCCCAGGACAGCCAAAGCTGAAGCAGCACATTTCAGAAGACACTTACACCCTCTCAGGGAACTGTAGTCATAAGTAAATTCCATAAAACAATATTTGAACCTGCTACTTTTTCACTTCATTTTTCCACAATATGGAAAACACACCAGACAGAAAACAATAACCTATCAAAGAAAAGTCTCTAGACATAAACCTTCCCTGTGCAGAGGGAGAACAACAAACTGTTTGGCATTAGTAAAACAACTCTATTAAATGCATCAAGTCCTGTTGTGCAGGAACAATGGCTCTACCTGGTTCTTAAGAGTTCACAGTGGTTGGCTGATCTGGTACCATTTTTCTGCCATTTTTATTTACAGGCTAACTACAGTGCATCATCCAGTACCTTACAGAATGCCCACACTGATAATGCCATCATAATTCAAAACAATGTCGAGATGCTCACTTCAGGGACAAAGTCAGAATTTACTCATTCATCTTTCTGAAATACACACAGGGGCTGTCCTGTTCACACTGAGCTCTGGACTGAGAGCTTGAGATTTATCCAGAATGCTCATTTCTGCAAGGAGACTGCACTGCCTGCTCATCACTGTTTTACTGACACAGGTACATGAACAGTCCCAGTGCTAGTACACTACAAAAAGGTTAGTTTGTTCATAAAACTGTCAGTAGATCTGCCAGCAAAAGCTAAGTTTTTCCATACACTAAGTTTTGACTGGGAAGGCACATGCGTTGACGCTTACAGAATATAATTTTTGCTCTGAAAATGTTCTGTGTGCTGAAGCCTAGAACTCAAAACCAGCAAGCATGTCAGCGCGTGTCCAATTTTAAGTACTACCGATTCAGAAGGCATATTCACGTATCTAAGAAATTTTAAGTTACTCCCACACACAAATGTCTACAGCAGCACTGAAATTGTGAAAGGGATCAAACTCGTATAAAGAAGTTTTTTCATCTGCAAGTTTTAATATAAGAAGTCTTGCAAGCTTTTGAAAGTATTTTAAAAGTAGCGAATGTAAGAATTTCACCTAGTGAAATCTAGCCACAAAACAGCAATATTGTAGTTCAGTAGTAATACCAGGGTCTGTTTGTTTTTAAAGTTGCCTTGCTCTTAAAGGAGAGCAACACTTGGGATTGCACCTGGCTTTGTGTTTTATAAGGTTGGCCCTTCCTTTCAAATCAGACAGGACAGATAATCCAAAGGTGCACCCAGGGATGGCCGTAGAGGTTTTCTCTGAAAGAGGTTTTCTCCTCTTGCAGTGCAGCACTACCTCTCAGCTTCTGCAGCTTAGACAATAATGTCTTGTCTGCAACAGGCTTTGAGAGGTGTCAGCCTTCCAGCCTCAAAAAAAAAAAAGCTAACCTAGAGCCTTTCAGACCTGAAAGTCCTAGTGGTTTTTCTCTGATCTGTGGGTTGTTTTTTTTACACCAAGTGACAATTGAGTAGAAGTAATCAACACATCATGCATGTTTCAAGTAGTTACCACAGGCTCAAGTGTCTGTGGTTTATCCAAAAGGATTCCAAAGCAAGCCACAAATGTTTGTAGCTGGGAAAAAACATTTGAAGAGTGTCCAGATGATCCTTTCACATGTGTTGACAACCTCGAAAAAGCAGCATGTGATGACTGAAGTTTCAGGTCTGGTGAGGACAGACGCACATACAACCCTTCTGGGAGACAGACACTGGTAATGGCCTGGGCCTCTCTACCAGAACAATTATGCAAGTGGCAAGGCACAGGAAGCCCCCAAAGGTTTACATAAACTTCTAATGGAATCTTCACGCTGGTCACACCCTTGATTTAACATTCCGAGTCATTCATCCATCTTAAAGCTACAGCCCTTTAAACAGCAGAAAATATACTGTGCTGAGAAATCCTAAGCTAATACAGCTATACCACATGACAAAAAGCTTAGTCTTGCACCTTAACAATGTATTTTTTTAATATTAAAGCTATCGTTATTTTCATGTGAACAATGAGGAGGCGGTTGAGTTGAATTCAGGCCAAGTACTCCTCAGCATTTCCAAATAAATCAGTGGAAAGCACATGTACTAAATAACAACAGGATTCAAATTCAAACATGAAGGATTTAACAGGAGATGAGCTTTAATTTTCAGTGGTTTAGGTTTTCTTATAAAAAGAATACTGAACATGAAAATTATAGGACTTATATTTGATTCAAATAAACATGTCTTTACAAGAGAGAAAAGCAATTCCATAAAATGATAAAAGGTCTGTTACATGAGAGATGGATTTTTAACTCTTCAGATACTGAAACCCCAGCTAACTGCATGCTTGGTACCATTTTGTTCTTTTGAGGTTATGCCCCATTGCTTTTTCTTAAACTAGATTCTATGTTTTCTTTCCTTTGCCATACATGTTTTTTTGCTGTCCTCCTCTGCCCCTGTTTCTGCTCCCCCTCCCACCCCCCTTAATGGATAAGCATCTATAGTTATCTATTGTATTGGGTAAACAGAGCTTGGATACTTGGGAAATGTGAAAAACTCTTGACAGAGGAAGCTGGTAAGGGGAGTTCAGCAAACACAGAACTGAGACACCAGAGTCTGGTGTGGATTCCAACATTTGAAACACTGAGGAACTAGAAGAGACATCCAATATTTCTGCAGTGATCATCCATGTATGTAGTACCTGATGCCCCATTATGCTAAAGGGACATCAAGTGAAATACGCCAAAGATAACTGTTCATAAATACTGCTCAATCAGGTATTATAGACCGTATTTCCTGTGCAATTCTAAAAATTCTGACTGTTTAAGATTTATCTTAGCTGATCATCCTCATTACGACATGATTTAAGAAACCACAAGAAAGCAACCTCTGAATCCTGTCTTGACAANAAAAAAAAAAAAAGTGTTTCTAGCAGTTACTATTTTGTGGATGTGCATTTCAGGAGTTACCTCTTTAACTGGGCAATTAAACAGCCTTAACAAATATGAAGTCAGAGCCCACCCTGACAGCAGTGCTGTTGAAGAGTCTGAAAAAAAATACAGCATGGCAAGATGACCCCAGAAGCCATACTCTTAATATAGCCACAATTTCTTTCATTCACTTTTCTAAATATAATAATTATGACCTCTAACTTGTTATCAACTTAGTCGTATCAGATTTTTACCTTCATCACAATGTTCAGTCCCTAAACCCAGCAATGACTGTCCTGCAACTGAAAGGCATGAACATTGTACAGTCTTACAGAAATAACCAACTCTAATGCCTATCAAGTTTCTCATACAAGAATGCCTTTACAGTAGTGCTCATTTTCTGAACACAGTATTGAAGTTCCTATGACACACAGAAAAGAAAAAGTTTAATAAGTACAAAGTTCATCCGTATTTATAATAACATACAGTGTGCCTCTATAGTGTCCGTGTATTGTACAACACTCGATTAGAAGGAAGGAGTACTATGAATTTCTTCTGAAAAATACTGGCAATTTCTCTACAAAACAAATTAGAACCAACTGACATTCCTAAGCCTCCACATGTACCTCAATAGGGTGTAAAAATGGCAGAGACTATCTGGGAAACCATACATTTTAAATCTTAAATTAATTTTCGGCTCTGATGCATAGTTTTATATTGTTATGATTAAATCCAGTCTCAAACAGAAACACAACTGAATCGACACTGATTGGAAAGAATTGCCAATAGATCACAAGAAACTAAGCATGAATGCTCTTTAAAAGAATTATTTAAAACTTAAACCAAGATCTCAATTGAAGTTTTCGTTTAATAAAGCAAAATGAGGAACTGTATTAAAGAAATTAATTTAAAACAACATTAAAATAACATCCACTGTCACGTATTGTCAATATTTGTGGTCAGGTCTCCGGCTTCCAATGTTTTCTCTGTTATAACTGGCAGCATCAGTAGAACCTAAATCTGCAGAAAGAAAGCAATTCCCCATAATTTAGGTGTGAGTGATGTCAGCAGCTGTTAGAGAAAAACAGTAACCCTTCGGGCTTTGCTCATGTGAGGCAAAAGCCTTTCAATTAAGATTTAAAAGCTGGAGCATTATTTAATTAAAATAATCTGGCTATTTGGCTCCACTCAGGCAATAGTTTGTTAAAAGTTCTCTCCTCAAAGTAGTCAATGGCCTTAGTTCATATGTATCCTTCTCATAGCATGACACAGAAGAATTATAAACCCCAATGAAACAAATCTCACAATCGACATGAAGATTTAGTGTTTTCAAAATCTTTTGAGTGTGCTGAAATTATTTTCAACTCATTAACTTGAAATGAGATCCCAAACTAACAATTCTGAAGATAACTAAAAAAAGGCTTTTTCTGACATGAGTATATTGAAATTTTCACTGTTCTAGACAAGTTTATCAAAACATTTGCAGCCAGTGAAGACCAGACTTACAGATAAATAGTTCAACTCATTTCGGAAATTATATAAGAAATTATATTTGCCTTTTTTGGGAAGGAGGGGAAATCAACAACAACAACAAATGAACCAAAGCACCATTACTGTCCAACTTAACAGTAGTAACTTAATTACTCAACTTAAGAATTAATAAATTGAGCTTTACAGTATCACAGTATTGT
>VWPV01007714.1:0-14620 GCA_013389885.1 Geococcyx californianus | reverse complement strand
TCCCTTCAGGCAGTTGTAGAGGCGCAATTCAAGGTGTGGAGCCGTGCTTGGGGAGAGCAACAGGTTCATTTGTGAGCAGGAGAACAAACTCGACCTGAACTCACTCTGCTGCCGGGTGGGGTTTTAGCTGGTGCTCCAGGATGGAGATTGCTGGAACTTAAAAGAAAATATCGGTGCGTTGCTGAGCAGGGAGGGGCACTGGGCTCAAGGCAGGGATCTCTAGTCTCTTTTGATTAGAACAAGGGTGAGGATCACACAAGGGTGGAAGATACAGATATCAGGTTGTGACGAGCTCACGGTCTGGAACACCTAGGAAGGGCAGAGCTGGTGGACACGCGCAAGGAAGAAGCAGGAACCGGCAGCAGCAGCAAAGTTGCTCTTTCTTTTCTGGCCCTGTACCTGTGTTTCTAACACGCTGAGGTGCTCGCCCGCCTTCCAGAGCTGAGGTTGATGGCTTTACCCCAACGCTGCCACAAGTCGACAGAAATCTCCTCACCGACCTTAGGGCACGGAAGACCAAGCTCCACACCAGTCACTCAGGGAACAGATCATTACCCAGAAGTGTGATAACTCTGCTGAGCGTTAGAGGCAGGAACGCAATCATCCTCCAACAGGTATTTACCCAGCACTTCTGTCCTCTTACTTAACTTTGAGGCATAACGAGCTCTAAATGAGCATTTTCCTGTTCAAGATCATCAGTACCTTCTGGTGATAGAAAATAGGAGGGCATAGAAGAGTTCTTAATTTATCCTTCATCTACAGGGTCTTAGTTAATTTAACAGGTCCCTACATTCATACAACAAATTATGCTTATAGAAGACTGAGCCAGTGCCAGGACATAACTGTTTCATTTAATATACCCCCTGCGTAATGAGAGCGTATCTCTTTATATGTGCTGTCTTGTACTTTACATTAACAGAAATTCTTATGCACATTAGTGCTCTGTTTCCTCTAAATAATGTGTCATTTCAAGCAGATAGTTAAGAAGAAAATACAAATGTAGCCTCAAGTAGTGCACTTTCATCTAGTGAAACACTTTCTTTCCTGTCTTCTAAGGATAACAGGAGCGGTCGGATTCAGCGTGTGGTCAGGTGGAGCAGGCAGCAGGGCACGGGGGAAGCCACTGGCAGCAGGTGGTGCAGGGATTTGCAATGCCCTTTGCCTCTGCTCCCAGCTCCTCTGGCTCGGCCGTCCTGCAGCAGGGTCTGAACGAACCCCAAGGGATCCACAAGGCTGAATCAGAGAGGTGAGCAGGCCATGGGCAAGTCTCCCTCGCCAGCCAGGACACAGCTGCTCCTCTCCCTGCAGCACACACCACGCAAAGCAGAGCGTGCCAGCGCCCGCGCAGCACCAGGTCCAGAGCATCCTTGGCAGGACCAGGTGGGCACTTGCAGCCACTCTCCCACTGCTGGGCAGGCTCCCCATGCCCTCTGCTCCCTGCCTGGTGGTGCCATCCTGCTCAAGGCACAGGGTAGAGGCAAGAGGAAGAGGAGGCAGGAGCCCTGAGAGGTGATGGGGCTGTAGGGAGCAGGAGCCCGATGTGATGCTCCTGGCTGCTGTGGGGAACATGGGGAGAGAAGCAGGGCACGGGGCGTGCGGCACAGTGCCCAGGCTCTGCGGGCAGGGCCATGCCTATGATGCCCAGAACACCCCCGCCTTCATCCATCCATCCATCCACCTGGCAGCTCTCTCTCCCCGTCAGAGCTCCGTACCCCAGCCGAGGTGTGCAGGGACCCCCTCAGCTCACACCTCCCGTGGCAGCAGCCCCTCCACAGAGCAGCCCTGTGCAAACCCATTCCCATGCTGGTTTTAATCCTTTCAATTCCACCTGCTTTCAAAAACCCATGCAGACCACTGAGCTGTGACCAAATAAAAAGCTCAGCCCTGCGTTAGTTTTTCTCTTCTGCATAATGCATTTAGGAGCGTATCTATTTTTTATTGCAGAATAATATGCCTGGTTTATACATTGGCTTTCTTTTGATGTACTGAGATTCTGTGCAAATTCACTATTCATCACAGGGAAAGCCAAATAAATAAATACCACCATGGCCCTGTTTCACAGCCACAATTATGGTCTTTTCCAGGTACTACTTGCTTCATTATCCGAGTGAACAGTTTCATCTTACCCACCAGGCAGACCTTCCAAATTCACAGCTGGGCAGATATAACCTTGGTTATTTAACTCAGTCTGAATGGTACTGTAATATTCCTCTTAACTGCTGCTCTTAAACAGTTTCTTCCTATAGTTGTTAATCACATTAAAAGGTATTGGATATATAATTTCCTTTAATTATGTGAAAATATTGGTTGCTTCCTTTCTTTGGAGCGTTATGTACAGAGCAGCAATGATTAATGCCAAGAGTTTCAGAAGGTAGTCAGAGAAAGCTCATAATTGTTGATTTATGCCTTAATGGGAAGACACCTGCTTTCTTTCCCCCTTTTGATTTTTACTTTCAGTTTGAGTCCGAAATTATTCTGCATGTGTCATCATTACATTAATCAATACATGTTTTGTCTTCCACAAATCTGCCTAATTGCTTTTCTCATTTAGACAACCCTGGAGTCATTTGCTAATGAACATCGTCACACACTAATATGGCATGGAGGATTTACATGTGGCACTCTAAGCAGATTTAGAAGGAGAAGGGGAAGACATCCAGCTCGTCATTACGGGTGCAGGAGCCTTCCTGAGCCATTAGCATACAATTGTTGTATTGCAGCCTGGAAATTCCAGACGGGCTCCGCTCCCCATCAGCGCGGTGCTAATTGCACCTTGCGGAAGCTGCTGCTGACCCCTGCGCAGCCAGAGCAAGGTCACATTTGGAACAGACGAGGCTTTTCCATGGAAGTCCAGCCCTCAGGGCCATGCACACACCCACTACCATCCTCAGGAGGGGGAATGTGCAGGTGATGGGCTGCCACTTCCATCCAATAAGATGGTTTATGCTCTGGTGACCTCCACAAACACTCCCCACGTGCCCACACCAGGCTCCCCTCCGGAAATGAAGCTTTGGATACCGAGCAACGTCTTCAGAGCCACTGACCCAGGGTAAATGCTCCCCCATCTCCTGCTCATCTGCAGCATCTGCATTTGGAGAGATGAACGCGTTCAGCTGGGGCTTTATTGATATTTATCTCAGCAAGCCTTGCTCTGACAGAAGAGCCGGGGACTGGTGGCACACAGAGCCAAAGCACCAGATGTCTTGGCAACGGCTGCCAGCGAGTCAGGAGAAGCTGGTGGGATCTGCTCCCTCAGCTCCAATGGTGGCAAGGGGAAGCATATGTGTTTCCTTGGGATCTGAGCCCAAACCCGGGGGCAGCTCAGTGCCCCAGGAGGACAGCACGGAGCTGTGCCATGGAGACCAGTGACAGGGGAAACATCACCTAGGTCATGGAGCCCCAGGCTTGTCCAGGAGAGGAGACTGCGTGCACCTGTCCCATCACACAGCTCTTCTTTCAAAGGAGTCACGGCAAGACAAAGAGCCACCTGTCACCATCGTCACTCCCACACTAAGAGGCTCTGGCCGGCATCTGTTCATCCCATCACCAGCCCCCAGTGAGTTCTGCTCCAGCCTGCACGTCCACCAGGGCAGGGGCCAGAAGGGACAAAGCTCTACATCCCACTGAATTGACCTTTTCTGAGAGAAGATGAAAGCTGAGAATATTTAGTCTCTCTCCGACTCTAGGTTTCTGTTCGCATATTGTCACAGCACATTTAAAACTCTGCCAATCCTCAAGAATTTGCAAATATTCCACGTCTTTCCTTCACACCAGCAGGTCCCTCTGAGATCATTGCAACACATGTCAACCTCTACTAATATTTGGTACGAAATATACAACATAAAATTTTTCAGACCAAAAAAAACCCACAGCTTCTGCTGGAAATGGAAATGTTTTCAGGTTCCAAGCAGGGCTCTCGTTCTGTCCAAAGTCACGTTCTTGCTGATAAGCTGAATCCAAGGGACTTTTTGCCTGAGAAGAACAACACAGGCTGCAAGTCTTTCAAACCCGTGTGCAAGACGGGTGACATAAGAAACTGGGGAGGTGCAACAACTATCAGACTCTAATGAATTGTTCTAATTTCCCCTTGTTGCCTTCCTTTTCACCCTGCAGCAAAGCTTAAAGAGGGAGGAAAATCCCAGGTGCTGGGACAGCCCAGGCTCTCACAGCCACCTTGCTGTGACCCCTCCAGCAACCCAGATCACATCTTCTGGGATAAACGCAATGGGCGACTCCCAATTTTTTAAAGTGGTGGGAAAAAGAAAACAAAGCAGGTTAAATAGAACGCTGAGATTTTCTGCACTCCCTACATAAACAAGTGCTTGGGTTCCAGAGTCCTTATTTCTTTTGGAGGCCACAAATGATACTGAGCCTTATATGATACTGTAATAGGAAGTGCCTGAAATGACAAATTAAGAGAAAGAGTGTTTGTGACAGTGATAAAGGGAAAGTTTAAGGCTTGTATTTAGATAAATTGGCTGGAAAATTTGATCCACGCAGTCTTTCAAATACGATTATACAAACATAATTTGCATAAATATTATAATTAAAATTCTGCCTATGGCATAATAAAAAAGGGGAAATAGTATTAAATGATCAAGGCATTTGAATGTTTGAAATATCACTGTGTGATGTTTCATGCTATCCATTAAATAAGTAATTTATTGCAAAACCTATCAAAGCAAAAGGAAATTAAGTCAGATAAGGCTGGCTTTTTATGTTGCAGGTTTTTTTGCAGAGGGTATCGTTACTTTCAGAGCACATTTAATTTTTCCAAGGTACTAACTCAGAGTAATTATAGTACCGGATCTGCTTTAGAGCTGAGACACTCTGGATGCAGTAACTGCAGCGCATGCTGATAAGCAGCTCGAGATAAAGTAATTGTGTTTCTTGGGTGGGAACCCCATCCCTGACCTCCTCAGGGTCACCTCCCACAACACCCGCGTGGAGCCCAGCACACCTTTAGGTATTACCTGCGGGCAGCCCCAACTCAGGCTCACACCTGCACGGTTGGAGGATTGGGTCCCTATCACCCTGAGTGACTCCTCAAGAGCAAAGCTGGTGTAATTACACTGATTTACACATCCCTGAGTACAACTGATTTTACATCACCACCGATGGCTTTCTGCAGCTGTGAAAGATCAGAAAAAGGACCGTGCCCTGGGGCCAGCTCTGACTATTTTTAGTTTCTCCAAAGCCTTTCAGTCATCCCCAACATTTACAGGGCAGTTTGTCATATTCAGCTCCCCATTTCATTTTGATTTACCGTAACCATAAATGACACTCTTCCCTTTCCAGGGTAACACATTTTCATCCCAGTGCACGGCCACTGAGTCCTCTGCTATGAGCCAGCAAGAGTTGCCAAGAGAGGATGAGCCACCCTTTACCTGAGGTAGGGCACTGTCAGCCCTTGAGGAGAGAAGAAGCTCCTCACCAGCTCTATCATGGTTGGTATCTATGTGGGCAGGAGTGTCAATGGTCAGAGGGCCAATGACCAGTGGCATTTGCAGCCAGGAGAAAAGCCAGGCTGGCCACGGCAGAGCCTTTCACAGGTGAATCTCCAGGGAGCTCACAAGACCTTCTGGGATCTTGGAATTATTTCCACGGTGACGGCTCTTCCCCAGGTCCCCGCAGCCGTGCAGGCACCTGGGCACCTCTCCACCTTCTGGGGCAAACCTTCAAGCAGCAATTGCAATTAATTAATGATGGGTTTAGCTAAACAAAGGCAGCAGCATCCACCCAGCCTCACTGGGACTGGTTTCTGACTTGCCCTAATGTTCTCCTGGAATTTGGCAATCGTACCCAGGAAGCTGCCAGATACCCCTGGTAGATTAGCAAGTTACCTCTAAATCCGGCCAGCTCACCGTAATCACTTTGCAATTTAAAATCAAATACCTGTAAAAAATGTGTGTGATTAGAATAGATAACAGCACAAAGTGAAGATGCATCAAGAGATTCAGAGGTAAGCTCCTCTCCAGCAGGATCAGATGCAAATCGATAGGAGAAGATAAGTTAAATGAACAGTTGTAAATGTTGACAGAGACAACGCCACTCTCCTCTCTGCTCAGCTCAGGCTCTTCTTTGATTGCTGCTTTGTCTGGGGAAGATGCCAGGCAGCACTTCAGGGGCAGGTTCGCAGCCACTGAACACCTGAGAAGATAGAAAGGGAAATTGTGGTTATACAGATCTCCCTGGGGATTTGCTGAGAACGTCAAGAAACTGTTGGCTGGGATGGAGGGGGAGGGAGATAAAGCGATTGGGTAGCCATATGGCCTTCAAATTTGGAAGAATAGCCAAGAAGCTGTTATTCAGGGTTTCCAGAATGATGTCGCTGTCTTCCAAGAGAGATCAGTCACAATGTAAGCCAGGAAGGTGCCTTTGCCACGTGCTTCTCTTCTTTTGCAGCCCTCCTGCATGGAGCAGCTCCCGCTCATGCTGCTCAGGATCAGGAGGATCTTCTTTTATACTGGACACGGATGGATGCCCCCAAGGCTGTGGGATTGGCAAGATCAGATGGGCTTTTGATGGATGGGGGGTGGGGAATGGCACACTTCTGTTGAAACAAAGATGGCCCTGGGCCACCGGGGATTGTGGTTTTGAGCAACCTGTTCTTCCTTGTGCTTAGGTTAAATAAAAAAAGAAAAAGAAAGAAATAGCTAGAAGACCTCAGAGGAATGGGGAGAGGCAGCCTCTACAGGAGACCACCATGGAATGGCATCCCAGAGGGATCCCAGCCTGGATGCAATACGTGTGATGTGCAGACCCGGCAAGAGCTCATGCAAGGTGCCAGCACCCTTTCTCGCCAGATGTTCCTCCACGCTGCAGCACTGTAATCTTTTCCAGTGCCTTTTTCAGGCAGGCTCTCCCACCCTGCCTTACTCTAACACATTTTTGTACAAACAACAGATTGCAGTGCTGCTAAGCTTTTCTGGATTTGGAAGAAACACTAACAGGCTGCTGTGACTCTCTCTTCAGTTGCCACTTTCTTCTGCCTACGTTGACTCCCACAGCCCCTGGCTACCTGGAATTTTCCTCCCCTGTGCTCCACCTCACCTCCCTTTGCTCAGTCCTCCCTTTGCCATTGCCAACGGACCACTGTGGCACCACCTTCCCTCTGTGACGCTTTGCAACTGCAGGTTCGTGTTACAAGAGGTTAACAAGTGATGGGCAGGCAGTGTCTGACGGACGCGGGTGTGATGTGGTCTGAGTGGCTACTTTGGTCACACAGAGGAAGAATTAAAAGTGGTTCTCTGCATCAAATCAAGCTGGTGGACTATGTAGCAAGTGATGGGTAGTGCCAGCTGCTGGACGGGCGTGTATTTCTCGTTTATTCCCCAGAATAAATGAGAAATATCACACTGTCTGTCCCCAGAACGTGACATAAATCAGGCCATGTAAATAAGTGACACCCTCTTAGAAAAACCTTCTGTGCTGCAGCGTTGGAGAGAGCAAGGCTCCGAGCACTGGCAGGGTAAGCGGAGGGGCCCCGACGGTCCTGTGCCACAGCCAAAGACTTGTCCTGCTGGCTCTGACCTCCATGGGCACCCATTTGGGCGTGCTCCTGATTCCACTTCTCCCCACAAATGCCCTCTGTATCACAGCTCAAAATGCCTCTGAAAACAACAGGAGCCCCCTGACCCCCTGTTCTGGCTCCCGCCCAGGCTCGCCAGCAGCAGCAGTGGTGTGGGAGCGTTTGAGTCTTGCTGCACTTGGCCATCTCCTCCAAGTCCCCTCCCCAAACAAAGTTTCCTCTGAAACAGCTCTGATACAAAAGGCAACGAAAACAGACTGCAAGGCCACCAAGTTCAACGTTGCAGCACAGGAACAGGAGTAAGGAGTTGTGGGTCCATCCGTGGCCCCGCTGCTGCTGACCAGCACAGAGATGAGGCTCAGGGAGAAGCAATGCCCCTCGTTAGAGCCACACACACGGCTTTCAAGCATCTCTGCACTAGAAACCTTCCCCGGTTTGGCCTTCAGACTTCAGCCTCCCTGTGGGCACCTGAGGAGGCGACAGATGCCCTGGATGCCTTCTGCCCGGTGCCCCGTGCTCACGGCATGAACTCGAGAGAGCACACCACGTCATTTATTTACTCAGTCTGTTGTCACAACCCTCACGGGGACAAAAGGATGAAAGGGCAGGTAGAAAAGGCACCTGGAAATGCACAGGGAAACCACCTTACTAATCAGGCACTGTTTCATCGCTGCCACCGTAAAGGTTTCTATGTAAACCAGAATGAAAAATAAGATAATAAAGGAAAGAAAACTTAAGAACAGTTTACTGAAGCATTTAGACTAAACTGCCGCGAGGTGTGCTGACCCTTTGATAAAGCAGCTCCTATAAATCCTCTGCCTTCTCCACCTCCAGGCCTACGAGCAACGCAGTCTCACTCCTAACATTGCTTCCGCTGCTGAAAATTTGTGACATCAATAAAATCCCGGTTTGTCAGTACAAATGGAATTTTAAATTGAATTCTTATCAAATTAGCCTTTCATCAAGGTCATGCAATATTGTGTGAATAACCTTTCCAGGAGCTGTGTACATGGCTGCTGCCGGAGGTGAAAACGAGACAAATTCTAATGAGATTACCCGGCTGGAGCACTCAATAACATGCGATGGAGTCGAAGGGGTGACATTAGGTTTCGCGATAATTTAAGTAAATGGATATACTGGTGCTGGAAGCAGACTGCTTCACCCCCTGCTCCCCTGGCCGTGAACACGTGCACTCACAGCACCTATCTCATGGTTATTCAGCAGCCGGGAGCACCGTCACCTCCCCAGCAAGCCAGATCCAAATGACACATTTTCTGGAGGGAACCGGGATGAATTGTAAATGTGGCCCCTCTACTGGCTCCCTGTTGCAATAAAATTTCTCTTAATTGCAGATGAATGGTGTTTCGCAACACGAGCAGCTGGAGGGATTTTCCATCAGCTTTGTACCTACTTGTGGGGGGGGAAAAAAAATGCCTTTCAGCATTACCAGCGCTGCTGGGAGCCGAGCGCTGAGCTCAACGGGGTCGAAGACGCACGCGGATGCTTTGAAGCAAGGGTACAGCCTCGCTCACCGAGTGTAGGCTGGACTCTAAGCAGAGCCCCAGGGTCTGTGTAGAACATCACACTCGGCATCACCTGGCACACAGGGGTTGAGCAGGCACCCAGAGAGGAAAGCCCTCCCTGGAAGCTGTTGGGAAGCACCAGCCCACAGAGCCATCTGAGGGATCTGTGCTTCCCATAGTGGAATCATCCTAATAAGCAAGCATGAGCTGCTGCTGCTGTCCTTTCAGATAACACTTTGCAATCAAATACGTAGATCAAATTACATGATCGAGGAACAAAATATACAGCTGTCTAAAGATTCCTTCCCAAATAACAAAATGGACGCATATTTGACAACTCCAAAAAATATTTCAGCAAACATAATAGAGAAGATAATGATAATTAGGCTAGTATTTTATGCCATAACGCTCTTGAATGCTGACAAAAATACAATATTTTCAGCAAAAGATAATTGAAAAGATTATTTGGCTTATCTAAAATAAGTTTTTCCAAGCCTCAGCACATCTGTTACAAGAATTCATGCAGACACATGGCGCAATGCTGTGGGCTCAGCGCACTGTTTACCACTTTGAGAAAGAGGTGGGTAACAACACGGAGGTTTTTGTTCATGATGGGTTCCCTTTGGCAGGAAATGGACTTAATCACTCATCAGACCCATAGAAAAATGGAAATTATTGAGTGAATCCAGGAAAAGAGCAGCCAGCAGAGTCACAGCCATTGGATGCTCAAGGGCCATAGGAGAGAGCCCACACAGCAGGAAGCGTGGGGCATGCAGAGGGCTCAGCTCAGCGACTCAGGGTATTTGCTCACACAGGTATGAGTTGATCTAAAGATCGTGCTCTGACATTTCACTGCAAACCCTCACAACTTGTTCTGGGTTGCTAAGTTACATATTTATCCGGCTCCTGAGCCTCCAACACAGCGTTTCAGGGCATTTCTTGCAGTTCGATACAGAATTCTATACTCACTTTTGGTGACTCTTCATGCTGAGCATTTGTTTTTGGTATGTGTTCTGGCTATTCAGATCTGCGGGCTGAACCTTTGCAGGTAGGACAGGTCCAATTAAAAGCCACTTTCTGTCTCTAATGGGTGTTTGGAAGGGAAGTCCAGGCTCAGTTGTGACAACACAACTGATGCTGAGTGAGTCAGCGGTACCCAAGGGCTGCGGATACAGCTGAGGGAAAGGCAACATTTCTGAGAATATTCTGAGATTTCAAAATTGAGCCTTTCAAATGAGAACAAAATCTGAAGGTCTACAAATTCCCTGTCTTTAGCTTTCCCTGCTTGTCTCTCTCCTGAAATGCTCCAGCTCCAGGCAGACTGAAAGACACCTTTCCCTTTCAATCAGATCTGTACGGTGCTGTAACATTTATACCTGTGGTCCTTCCAGCTGACCAGAGAAGGGAGAAACATCCTCACATCTTGTTTTGGTGTCCCTCAGTTTTCTCTCTTATGTGGATGTGTCCTACCACCCCATCCATCTCAGAATCACAGAATCAAGAATCATTTACNGCCCAGTTCCCTCAGCTGCTCCCCGAGCCCCTGGGCTCCAGCCCCTTCCCCAGCTCCACTCTCCTCCTCTGGACACACTTCAGCTCCCCAGTGTCTTTCTTGCAGTGAGGGCCCCAAAACTGAACACAGAATTTAAGTTGCAGCCTCACCAGTGCCGAGCCCATGGGGAGAATCCGTTCCCTACTCCCGCTGGCCACGCTCTCGACCATAGTCACCCCACCCGGTCTCCTCTGGTCACAAACTAATGTCTTCCCAGTGAACACAACTGGCTTTCAGGGACCTACCACTCTTTATTTAAAGCTGCTTTGTGATGCAGGTTCATTTATTTTTTAAATCTCACTGTTTCTATAAATATTTACCCCCATTCAACCAGTAATCGCTGTAGAATCTGGAAACTGAAAGGGTTTTATGCTGGCCCATGGTAGGTTTAATCTTCAGCGACGCTGTAAGAGACAGCTGTTTACAAACCAGAAGGGCTGTTAATATTTGCTTTATAAGGCATCTGAACACAGACGGCACGAAGTCAAAATATTCAATACTGCAACTCTTCTTCACATGCAAAGTGAAGCAGCATCTTATTATTCAAATGCAGAAGCCTGGAGCTGGTCCTTAGCAGAATTTCACCCAGAAGTTGCTCTGCTGGTAGTAATTGGGCTTCTGGCATGAGCCACGTTTCTCCAGTGCGCTGAAGGGCCCGTCCTTTGCGTTCAATATTCAGAACACACTAAGCACAATATTTGTGAAAAGTGTCAAATGCAATAATATATTCTTGTGTTTAACTTCGGGCTACCCCCGCGCCAACCACACTGAAAAGTGTTAGAATTGGACAAGATTTCCCAGGAGTAAAAGAAATCCATGTTCATCTGCTTATAAAGGCTGACAGGTGAACAAACTCTTCCATTGGGCAATTGCAGATGCTTAAAGTGACATTTAAAATTTGTAAGATTTTTCCAGTTGCAAATAAAATTTGCCTTGCAAAATGACGAGCAAACCAAGCAGATTTCCCAAAAACTGATGGGTTGGGTTTTTTTTTGCTTTTTAATTGTTTTATTTGCCATAAGAGAAAAGAACGATCAGTGGTCAGCAGAGAAAAGCCCGCTCAGAAATGGATTTTTGCATCTATCCCTTTGTAATCGTTTATGGAGGAAGAGTAATAGGCCAGATACAGCACTAATTTTTATTGTAAAGTACTCTGGGAACACATTTTGATCAGAGCCATTACCAGAGAAAGCAGATTAACTGGAAGAGATAATGGTATAGTGCAGTATAAATATTTACACATAAATGTTTGACCAAATCCTTCATTAACAGGTCAAATTTTCTCCACATTTTTCACCTTTTGTTATGAGATTTTTAATGGATTTCTACCTTTCCAGGCTTTAAAAAGCTCCTCGAGGGAGGAGAAGACAGTGTCGTCCCCCCCCCAAGGGTCCCGGCTCTCACTGCTGTGTTGTTTCCGTTGTGTTGGCATTTACGAAGGAGTACAACTACACTCTGCTGCTGCCTCGGAGGGGCAAGCGTGGCGCTGGGGGCACTGTGGCTCTGCTGTCCCCCCTGCACCTCCAGCCCCACAGCTCCCCCGTTGGCTGCACCGAGCAGGGCAGGACGTTGAGGCTGTGCCGGGGCAGCGAGCAGGCACCAAGCAGCACAAGAACAATTTCTCTTCTCTTCTAGGAGTGCAAACATTATCCATTGCTCCCTCCTTCCTTTCGTTTCTCATTTTTCCCTTGCATAATTCTAAGGTTAATAATGATCATTAAACACACCAAAGATCAATACCTTCCAAAAATCTCTGAAAACATATGTTTTAGTTCAAGAAAATGGAGGTTGCTCTGGGGTCCTATTACAGTTTCCCAGCCTTGAATTTATTGGAGAGGATTTCAAGTCAAACCGTACACTCAGACATCTGAGAATGAAGGTCTGGGCAAACTCAATACATCAACTGTATTAGCAAATGAATCGAGCATTCTGCTCAGAAGCAGGCTTAAAATATGTGGTTTGGGCTCATCAATTTCCCGTTTTGTCCATCCAGTAAAAGAAGAAAAGCTTATGGGAAACCGTTGCCTCGGGTCACGTATGAATTTCTCATTAAACATGGCTTTGATTAACATCCTGGGTTCTTCCGCTATCGTGACCGATCCAGCTAACCCGGCCAGCCAGACCTGCACCCAAACTGGCCCAGGGAGCACAAGGACCACGGATTGCCAGAGCCCCAGCGAGAGAAGGGTGAGCCCCTCTGGACCTACCAATCACCCCCCGAGCCACCGAGCCCCACCAGAGCTCTCAGCTCCCCTGTCCCACAGCACCTTCATCTGTGCCCACCCACACCGTGCATGGCGGTTTATTTGGGTTTTGTAGGGGTTTCCTAGTGTGCTCTTCCAAATATCGCTCTTCGTAGGCAAATAAATACACAGAGACCTCTCCTGACCCACCACATCACGGACCGATCCGAGTTACAAGCACTGGGACTAATGATTCATTTCTCCACATCGATGCATTTCCTCAAGGAAAATCTCATTATCCTTGTTTGCAAGAAAGGGGTTTCTGAGCCGCTGTGTCCACACTGCTGCAAACATGTTTAGTTCAAAAGCTCTGCGTTTCTGCGCATTGAGGGCAGAAGCTTCTGCCAGCATCCTACAACCAACGTGGCCGTCCTGCTCAAGCAGGAAGCGTTCTGACAGGCTCCCAAGGGCAACGCCATGAAGTGAAGAAAGAAAAGGAAAAAAACCCAAGGGCATTAAAAAGTTTCCCGAGTCCCTCGAAAAGGAGGACTTTTTGGTTTCTTAAAGTCTTAAATTATTTTAGGGAGCAGAATGTGACTCCTGTTCCATAGGAGGAAAGCTTGATCTGTAAATTTTAGCAGTCCCTGCTGACATGACCCAAGGAAGAGTTTTTCTTCTCTACCTGTTGCAGCACTCCCACCCCCAAGCAGCAGCACGAGATCCTGCCAGGCAACAATTCCATGCTGCCATCACTGAGGATTCAGCTCCCGTGCAGGGAAGGGCACTGCAGCTCCCGTGTGCCCTGGCACCTGCTGCGGGGGCACCCAGAGCTGCTGCCAGCGCAGGCAGCAGACACGCAAAAGGACACGACTGTGCCAACCCTACCGGAAGGAGTGGTGCAAGGAACATCAGAGGAAGCAGAGAAAGCCCTCTGGCACCACCGCAGTCACTCTGCCACAGAGCAGGACGGACTGTGGAGCTTCCCAGCATTCACCCCACCACAGAGCCTCTGTTTCACAGCCCAGCTCACCAGGCGAGCCCGAGCAGCATCCCTTAGGTCACATGGTTTTGTTGCATTACATCACACATCCACCATGTGAACTAATTGCTCACTTTGCATACATGAGTTGTAAGAAAGAAGTATAAAAGGTGTTTTTTTAAATCCTAAAACTGCAATAACAAACAATAATTAATTTTCTAATTCTAATCTTCATTTTACAAATTACTCACTCTTACCATTCCTACAAAGGAAAAAAAAAATAATCTTACATTGTTCCTTGCTGGATAATTATTATTTCCATCTCATGCTAAAAAACCTTTGGTATTTCATTCATGCTGGGATGATAATACATTAGGACTTCAAACTCATTTGAAGGTCAGCAAGATGATGAGTAGTCTGAGATCTCTCTTATCTCCATCAGGGGATTTTTTCCCCTCCATAATACCAATTTGCTAAGCTAATATACTACTGTCTATCTTTCTGATTAACTAAATTAAAGTTGGTCATAATGCATACATTTTTGATGGAAACCTTAATGTCTACAAATCAATCAAAACACACACGAACAGGACTGGTGAGTCACCCAGGTTTACATCCCCAGAAGAAGGGGAAGCAAGCTAAACTCCTAAATATTAACTTTTTAAAGGAAAAAAAGTTAAGCATAAACCATGACAAGAGTGTGAAGTACAGCAAAGTATTTCCACAGAGAGGAAAGGCAGCTGTTTTTTTTCTTGGAGGACAGGAGTGGGGGGATTAGGGCTTCTGGAACAGGGAGAGATCTGTGTGAAAACATGTGCGGGGGGCTGGGGCACCTCCTGGACGAGGCCAGGC
>VWPV01007712.1:0-10487 GCA_013389885.1 Geococcyx californianus | reverse complement strand
GATGAGGTCTCCCCTCAGCCTCCTCTTCTCCAGGACAAACAGCCCCAGGTCCCTCAGCTGCTCCTCACAACCCTTGTTCTCCAGCCCCTTCCCCAGCTCCGCTCCCTTCTCTGGACGCGCTCCAGCCCCTCAAGGTCCTTCTTGGAGTGAGGGGCCCAAAACTGAACCCAGGTTTTGAGGTGTGGCCTCACCAGTGCCCAGTACAGGCAGATGATCCCTTCCCTGCCCCTGCTGCCCACACCAGCCCTGGACTTGGCACTTACTCCTTCCATACTGGTCAAATTGGTTTGCATTCCAGAAGGGAATCGGATCAGACACATTGCAAACACGAGCAACGGGACGGTTGCACAGCACTGTGAAAGCTTGCAGTGGATAACTTCTTCTCCAGGGTTCAATTCTCCACCATCGGGTTTAGAAAGTCTTGGACCCTTTTGGTAACAACACAGCTTGGGAGCAGGATTTTTCTCTGAGAATTTTTTTATACCCATCTGTCAGCAGTTTCCATTTGTGACGAGCAAAAAAAAGGTTTCAGAAGTTCTGTTGTTTCCTCGAGTTCCAAGAATGACAAAGCAAAAACACGTGTGAAGAAATGCATCTCTAGAAATGCTGAATCCCTGCCAGCCAGGACCAGATCAGTCCCACCATTCCTGCGGCTGTGAAAGTCAGAAGTTGTTGCTCTTTGCTCGTGCTCACACAGAACACAGTCTCTACACAACATCAGCTTTTCCCCTCCGGTGTGCGTTGCTTTTGAGGTTACAAACCCCGCTGTTGTGCCCCAGAAAGCACCTGACTGATTCAGGAGGCAGCCAGGTCACACTGAGCTTAGAAGGGACCTTCGCGAGCAAAGGCTGGGAATGCGTTTGCCCTGCAGTCACAGAGTGTAAAATTAATCGCCCTAAGGGTCAAACCAGACAGGTCTCAAGTTCAAATCCCACCTTCAGAGAGGAAAGACAAGCAGCACAGAGCCTTAGGTGTCACCTTTGTAACGCTGAGGGTCTCCCGTTTGCTGCTCCGTACGCTGCCCTTCCCGCTGTTCCTCCTGCACCCAGGCTGCCAAGGTAGAGTTTGCCAGAGCCTTAGCAGCAACGCTCTCCCTCCTTCCTGTGCTGTAACTCTCCTGGACTCACACCTGCACCCCGATATTGCGTGGTGGGGTGGGGTCTTATGGGAAGTGATTGCCACAAGTGTTTAGGCTCGACATCAGGAAGAAGTTCTTCACTGAGAGGGTGATTGGCCATTGGAATGCGCTGCCCGGGGAGGTGGTGGAGTCACCGTCCCTGGAGGGGTTTAAGGAGAGATTGGATGAGGCTCTTAGTGCCATGGTGTAGTTGACTGTAGGTGTTGGGCCATAGGTTGGACTCGATGATCTCAAAGGTCTTTTCCAACCTTACGATACAGTGAGACTGTGTGATGCTCCTTCTTTTGTATCCCTTGGCGGTTTTGCTTCGGTTTGCGTTCAGGGACCCAGTGATACGGATGCTCAAAGCTTAAGAAAACACCCTGCCCCCACCAGCACTGACGGTACCATAAGAACAAACAATTGGAATCTCACACAGGTCCTGATAAAACCTCCCTAATTATTAACGGAATCATATGATGAGGGAGGCCACAGGCTGCACCAGAAAGGATGCACTGGAATGATGCTCATTTGCGAATCCTGTCCCTTCTCTTCCAGGCTGGCCTCTGGGGAAAGCTTTCCCTGTCTCTGTTCCCACTCTGCTTCCCCTCTCACTCCTCTCCCTGCACCCCCAAGAGTTTTGCTGTTGGGGTTGATGAGTGCCAGCAGCTACAGATCCACTTTTACACACGTAAGCCTGTTCCAACACCCGTCGTGCATCACTCCCACACTCATCCAGAAAAGTTCCTCTAAGTTTCCTGGTACCCTGCTTTCCCTGAGTACCAAGCATGTCTTCTACAGTCACCAACAGTCTCACAGGTCCTACAGCTGCAGCCCATGAAGCACATCAAGGCTCCACTGCAGCTACCGAGAGCACTCGAAGAGCTGTAAAGAAATAAGCAGCAATTAAAGTGTAGCACTCTAGAACCTGTGCAGACTTGGCACCATTGCAAGGGAGCAAAGGTGTTTTGTGGAACTTGAATTGAGTTTTGGTTGCAGCAAATGAAGCGTTACCTTCTGCAGGAAGAGGACAATCCGCACGAGCATCTTGGCGTGCAGCTCCTCCAGGGTGAACAGAGTGCGAGGCGTGCGGATGAAAATCTTGGTCTTGCCATATGCAACATCATGCTGGAATCCGTGGCACTCGATGAGCTTCTTCACAGCATCCTTGTCTGAAGGGAGGTCGTGGTTTGGCCAAGTGAATTCTGAGATCATCTTGTACCTGGAATTACAAGGCAGAAGTTACAGACGTAAGCTTGTCACCCAGGTTCTCGAGAAGGCCAACCTTCAACATGGTTTAGAAATAATTATGATCTGAATTGCAATAAAATGGATTACGGACAGAAGAGCCTCAAAACATCCTCTGTAGGAACTGTGATCATCAAAATCCAAGGAAAATTAATATGAGGCATGAGACACCAAAATATTGTGAGGAGCTCACTTCATCAACACGGAACTGATGGGACACGACAAACCTCACCGCTGTTTCCCTGTGGATTTGGCAGCTCCGTTGTCCACACTCTCAGCCTTCCACTTGACACTTGAGTTTTTTGGCGAGGAAGAAGGATCATGGATTTCTAACAAACTGAGCTTAGAAACCTTCCTTTTTATCATTTCAGCAGCTGTTTCTAACACATTCTGTTCTTCCCCAACGCCGGCGATCGGTGACCGCCACGGCCTCTGCAAACCCCGCCTGTACCTGCCAGTCCATCCTTCCCTCCCATCCTTCCTCTTTCCAGCTCTTTTTTACACCAAGAGAGAGAATGCAGGTTGGAATTAAGGCAACTACAAATCAAACAGGAAAATAACTGCATCAAACTCTGCTCCCTGTAAGGTTTACCGGCCTCACAAAGTGCTGATGAGATGAACAGACGCCTGCAAAAAGCAACAATGAATTTTCTACCTAAGATTTATGGACATAATCAAATCTGTAATAGACATTTTCACTGTAACAGTACCCGCATTCATGTTCTAAATAAAACAAGCAAGCAGCAATCTTAACCACTTCTCTCTTTAAAAGCCCACAATCCAAGTCAAGCATCAATCTCAAGGGTTTAGACGTTCAGAATATTCAGCCGCTGTTAAAAGGGCGCCGCGATAAACCTTTTACTGGGGAGCGGGAGCACTCCAGGAGTCACTCAACAGCCGGAATGGAAACCCATCACCCTGCTGCCTTCGTTCATCACGTTGGCCTTTCGGAAAAAGCTGTTGGAGAGCAGGGAACGCTGTCAGTGTGAGGGTTATGGCATATGGGCAAGGGATCTTCCTGATCAATACAAGTGGAATATTCTAACAAACTCACAGCAGAAGGTCCTGCATTTACGCTCTGCTGGCAGGAGCATTCCTTCTCTCCAACACACGTGTGCACGGGACATCAATATTTTACACGGGTTTCTCTTTCCTAGTCTCAGCAGGAGATGTTTCTGCAATAATTAATTCACTGGGACAACCTTCAACCTTGAAATATTTACATTAGGAAGGAAAAAAGACAAGCAGAGTGGCCAGGCAAGCCCAGCACTGTGGAACAGCCCAGCTTCACTGATGGGGCCAGAAAAAAGGGATAGGATGGAGGAGAACGGAAAGCCTGCCCGAAGAAATGTGGAATTCTCTTCCTCCATGAGGCAAATCCACAGCTCTGATATTTGGAGACCTCCTGAGGCAAAGATTCACTTCTCACCCAGCCCACAGGTGGTGGGGTGAGTGGTGGAATGTCATTCCATCCTTTTGTCCCTTCTGTCCCTCCCATGCAACACCACCAGCTCCTTCCCCGCAGCACAGCGCGACCTGGATGCCAGAGCGAGCCCAAAGCCCCAGCTCATTGCTAATTATAGCAAGAACCCAAAATAAATCCTCTCACTGACACCACAACCCTTCCCCTCTCCTGCCTGGAGATCCTGACAGCTTGCAAGGTCACTTATACTTCAAGAATCCATTTCCACACCACTTTTGCTTCTCCTTCTCCACACTCAGCTATGGGAACATCCGGCACGCATGGGGCTGCTATGAGAGCTCGCGATTCCCAGTGCAGCTCTCCTAAGAACCAAAATCTTTGTGAACCATTAAGTTATGAAGCTGTAATGAAAAATCCTGGTTCTGCACGTGAACCTGGCTCATCCTCTGCTCTTCCCACAGCCTCCTCGGTGTTGTTTCCATGCTATGTTTAACATTGCCTGAAAATAGGCACGCGGATGCCTGCACGGGGAAAGTGTTGGATTACGCTTGCACGTGGCCGTGCCTGCAGATGCCTGGCGGGCGCCGTTCCCCCGTGCCCCCCACACAGACCCTTCCTGAAACCCAGTGGGCTTTTTGTGGATATCTTGAACCAAAGGAATGCATCACAGCTATTTAAGACACCCAGTCCTGACACATTTCAGACCGCTGGAAGATGCAGTCACCGAGAAGACGCACAGCATCTCTGGGTCAAATAAAACCATATTTAGATCTAAGTTTCTGGTAAGGGCAAACTGGTTTGCACAGAGCTCAAATAAAACTCCTCTTCGTTTCAAGGAAAGCTTGAAAAGGACATTTATTAATGGTCTTAACTGGGCTTCACATCAGTTCCAACTGGTACATACAGGATACCACAGTATCACAGTATTGTAAGGTTGGAAGAGACCTTTGAGATCATCGAGTCCAACCCATGGCCCAACACCTACACCTACTACCTACACCTACTCCTACTTGTCAGTTACACCATGGCACTAAGTGCCTCATCCAAATTCTCTTGGAACACCTCCAGGGATGGTGACTCCACCACCTCCCTAGGCAGAGCATTCCAGTGAACAATTACCCTCTCAGTGAAGAACTTCTTCCTAATGTCAAGCCTAAACCTCCCCTGGCGAAGCTTGAGACCGTGTCCTCTCGTTCTGTCACCGGTCACCTGAGAGAAGAGCCCCACTCCTGCCTCACTACAGCCTCCCTTCAGGCAGTTGTAGAGGGCAATAAGGTCTCCCCTGAGCCTCCTCTTCTCCAGGCTGAACAACCCCAGCTCCCTCAGTCGCTCCTCACAGGGCTTGTGCTCCAGCCCCCTCACCATCCTCGTTGCTCTCCTCTGAACACCCTCTAACATCTCAACATCCTTCCTAAACTGAGGGGCCCAGAACTGGACACAGCACTCAAGGTGCAGCCTGACCAGTGCCAGTATAAGGGGATGTTGACCTCTCTAGTCCTGCTGGTCACACTGTTCCTGATGCAGGCCAAGATACCATTGGCCTTCTTTGCCACTTGGGCACTGCTGGCTCATGGTGAGTTTCCTGTCCACCAGCACTGCCAAGTCACTCCCAGTATCAACCCCCTTACAGCATTTTGGGGCTAAATAGCAACAAACTCTTCTCTTACAGAAAGAAACACTATTTTTTATGCTTTTATATGTGCATATACATAAAAAATACGCATACATGCACTCATATATACACATATTTTTATATATATTTATGTAGGTATCTCTTCTGTCGCTCTATCCTGATTTATATCTCCTGTCCCCTCTCAGAGGAATCAGTAGAATAAAACACAGGTTAGGCTCAGAAAATCTCAAAGCCCCAGTGGCCCGAATGGGACCCAACCATCTGTTTGCGGGACTGAACTTCATAATTAATCTTTTGCAAATGTAAAGCAAAGAGATAGCAAAGGCACAGCCCCACATCGCCTCTCGCTGCGTGACGCTACGTCTGTCTTCAACCCTGCCCCACGTGCAGGGGCCGGAGCTGAAGGGCTGGGAGTCTCCCCCGTGTTCCCAGGCTCTCAATAAACCCTGTTAAATATAAAGAAACAGAAATCCCTTGTGACTCGTGTTCCAAACTGCTCAGCACGTACCACAAATGACATCCCTGCCCCTGCAAGCGGGGATGTCTCAGCCAGAGACAGGGAGCGAGGAACTGGGGAAAAAACAAACCCAATATCCAGACCAGAAGGTTATTTTTTATAATTTAGAGAAGTCAGCGCAGGCTGGACTTGGAGCGACACTGAGATATGCAAATGCAGGGTGTGAGACCTCTCACGGTAGATGTTTAATCCCACTCCAAGGTACAGCAGAACAAGCCTTACAGTAGCCTGGAAGCTGCACCAGTTGCCACGTGCTAATTTGGTTCACTGGGTGCAAACATGGCTTCTGGTCTTCAGCTCACAGGAGCTCCTCAAACACTCATTAAAAACAAGCAGCTGTTTACATTAATAGGAATTACACAAATCTTGAGCGTAAATTGTAACGAGTTCCCCATGTGAGGGCAAAAGCACAGTGGAACCATCGCGTGATGTTTAAGGAAGCCGATACGCAGGGCCAGGGGCTGCGTTTAGTGAGCCCGACCCTTCCACTCCACCCCACATACCACAAAACACCCAGGCGAATCTCCACTGCGAACAGCAGATCTTTCAACACCTCCTGTTTCCAACACACAACATCCCACCTGCACGGACAGTTTCATTTTTTTCTGCCCTCAAAGCCTTTTCCTCACCTGATTCAACACAAAAGTAAAAATCAATTTACTGTTTCCTCATAAGAGGTTGAATCCTTGGTACCCGGACTAATTGACTGAAGGCACGAGAGAGATTTCAGCCTAAAACATTTCCTTTGTCACAAGTCTGGCAGGAATTAAGAGGGCAAGAAGCACCAACCCCACATTTTAATGGGGTCACGTTACTCTCACTTTTTCAGATTTCCAGTTTTGAAGTCCTGAGGTTTCTTCCTGCACACACACAAAGTCATCACGCACCATCGAGCCCTTCCCCGGACACACAATGTCTCGCTGCAACAATTAGACAATGCTTGGAGAGAAAACAGAAGTTAATTAGCTCTGGTTTTAGGGTTATGCTCTGGGGAAGGACCTCATTCCACGTTCGGGCTGCAGAGAGCAATGCAGCAAATGAATTCTAGCAGCAAGGTTGAGCATGAGTGCCACGTGTGCACCTCCAGACACATCTCCTGCCACAAAACAAGGGAGCAGCCAGAGTCCCCGTTTGCCTCCTGTTTTATCACAGCCAACAGCAGGCATTAAACCACACACACCTTCTCGTACGCTCAAGCGTGAGGATCACAAGCCCAGAGGACTCAAGACTCGCCCTTCAAGGCCAGACGGCCAAATCCCATCCCTCATCCCAATGTTCGAGCTGTCCTGCGAAGGGCTGAGTCTCTTGTCAGTGTCCTTCTTACCTGTGAAGGAACTTCTCGTATGTTTGGCGGTAGGCGAAGCCTGCTCGGCGGACTCTCACGTTCTCCAAAAGGCCAAGGTATTCGACCTGATGCCTGCAACGCTCCTCATCGAAAAGCTGGGGTGACTTCTTATCATTTGGCTTAATGCAACGGACGTAATAGGGCTCCTAAGGGGACAAATCAAACCGAGGTGCGCTCAGAAAGAAAAAAGTCCATGCAGACACAGCTGTTTCCTCATGAAAACACCGAGACGTAGGTACATCCCAGCCTGGTTGCTCACCAGGAATCACAACGTTGGAACAGAGAGAGTGGGAAATAACCCATTCCTCCCCTCGCACCAGGATATCTGTTCCAGGACCAGCGCGTTACTCTCTCGAGTTCCACTGTCCCTGGCTGTACATGAGAACCAGTTCCAGAGCCCCCTTCTCTACAGCCTTGGACAATAACAAACCCAGCCTTCATTAAAGACAGAACACTGAAATTCATGGTCCTCTCTGTTGGATAAGGCTCTTCCAGTATCAAGAGCTACAAGCAACATGGATTACTCCATAATCACAGAATGGTTTGGGTTGGAAGGGACCTCAAAGCCCACCCAGTTCCAACTCCCCCTGAGAGAAGCCCCAATATCCTACTAAACTTCTTTGATGTTTACTTTTATTTTTATGAGATTAAAAGCAATGTCCATTTAGGCCAACACAGTCTGTAACCAGCACCAGCTGTAAAAGGGTGACTATAATCTTCTCAACGTAGGTGCTTTCATGACAATGGGTTTTGAAGTCCATTCACTTCCTTCTCTTCATTGCCAGCCCTTGCTATCTCACCTTATTAGTGGGGCAGAAAGCAATTAATAAGCATCATAAAGGCCTGTTTTAGTGTTTCAAGGTAAAATTGTATTCTTTTAACATTAATTTATATTATTTTTTAAGTAGCCCTTGCCCAAGGAGTGGCACATTCTGCAGGCTGGCAGGGCCTACTGCCCACCAGGCTCATCATCAGCCAAGGAGAGAACCCAGCCAAGGGTCCCAGTCAGCTCAGAAAGTCACAAAGTCACAGAGATTCGCTTCAGAGGTTATCAAAGATGCCCCCAAACTGCAGTATTTAGAAAAGTCAGTTTACAGCAACGTCTACATGATGATAAAGGAGTTGGAACAGGATGAGCTTTAAGGTCCCTTCCAGCCCAAACCATTCTATGATTCTGTGAAGAAAAGTAAATATTCAGGTTTAGGACAAAACTGCAGTGGTTTTAACAACAGTATAAACATTCAAACGAGGCACCGGGAGAAGAAGGAGTGGGAGCAGAAAGCCTGCAGACAGGAGGGGAACCTCTATCGCCGGAGAGGAACAGCCTGAACAAGCACCTGCATAGAAAAGGCAGAGCTGTCCTCAAACAGGAGGTGAATTCCCAAGGCCCCCACAAGTCCTAGAAAATAGGGCTGATCTATGATTTAGCCCTGTTTCTATGATTTGAGGTCGCATACCTAATCTCAGGATAATATGCAAGGTCCCAAACTGCTCTTTTCCCTTCAGTAACATTGAAGAAACAGGATCATCCTTGAACACCCTGGCCAGTCCAGCCACAACCTGGAGATCCGCGGCACTAACGAGGGGCACCCGGAGCTCCCACGCCCCAACGAGTAGGAATAGGTTAAATGTGAGTAACGACCAGAGCGAGATATGGAGCCTTGGAAAAGGGGAGCCTCTTATCCCAGAGACTGATAAATGCCCGTGGACCTTCTGCGGAAGGGGTTGGACTGGAACATTTCCCCGCTCTCTTAAGCACGCGATCAGTAGCATCAAGCTGTGCTTTTCTCCTGGAAGGTTATCCTTGGGGTTGGAATGTACAGAACCGAGGAGAGTAAAATCTAAGCCAACTCCATCCCCGCGCTGCCAACCCTCCCTGCCCCAACCCAGGAGGACACGAGTAGGCATGGAGAGCGCGTGGGTTAATAGAAGGATGTGTGGGCAATAGATGTCCTAACACCATCTCTCTTCTCCCCTGGTGACTTCACCTCGCTCCACGAGTCAGGAGAGCTCTTCCATGCCTTGGTCAGCTCCTTTCCTCAGCAGGGAAACCAAGGTAAAGCCTCACCCAGTGGAGAAAACCATCCCGCTTCCAAACAATGGGCAAAGCCCCTGGTGAGGCAGCGCTCCCTGCATCCCGCTCTCTTTTTCACATCCTCGGAGAGCGGTGGGCTCAAAGGAAGGAACACCAGGAATCAGCTTCCCCTGGACTCCAAACAACAGCTCTGCTCTGTATGAAGTCTTCTACCTAGGTCATAGAATCATGGAATCATCTGGTTGGAAAAGACCTCTGAGATCATCGAGTCCAACTGTACCTGTTCACTACTAAACCACGTCCCTCAGAAACTCATGCACCCGTCTTTCAAACACCTCCAGGGATGGGGACTCAACCAGCTCACTGAGCACTTTCTTCTACCACAGTAAATCAACACAACCCATAACTTCTCTATTTGTTCTCCTTTCCTTAAGGAGAGAATGTGAAACACAAAGCCCTGGTACAATTTAAAGAGTTGAAAGAGATTTACATATTAACTTTTTTGCCTTTCTCCCTAAAATTCTCTCTGTACTGAAGGTAAGAAGGTTTTCCAAGCTCTTTGTTCACTCCACGGTCTCCTGCCAGCTCTCAGAATCAGCAGTCTGTGTGGGTGATGATCTTCCCTTCAGTTGGAGAGCCTGGCCATGCCGTGGGAATGCAGCTGCACTTCATGCTCTCTGAGACACCGTGTGTCAACCTCTGTAGGCAGAAGCAGCCCTTTCTGAACTTCACATCAGTGCTGAGTAGGTTCGACGTGGTCGTGGCACCTATCGCTGACAAGGAGTAGCAGTTTGCTGGACCTGCCGCCTGCAGTTTCTAAGCTCTGTACGATAATCTTTCAGTTGTACGGCGAGAAATAAAGGCCAGGTCACTCATCTGTTGGAACATCTCCTGTATGACTGGGAATCGGCTGTTTGGGGAAATGGTGGGGTGGAGAGAGAACTCCCTGAATCACACTTGAACTCAGCCTGCAATTGTGAGGTGAACGTCTCCAGCTCTCCCCATCACCTCTTGCTTGGGCCACCTCTCCATGCCCACATCAGTCACCCTCAGGGACAAACCCACCCCAGCGTTCGCAGCAGGGTAACCCATGTCAGAGCGATGCCAGACCATGCCAGCTCTGCCCTCACTGTCAGAGAATCACTAAATGTCCTGAACTGGAAGGGACC
>VWPV01007710.1:0-18560 GCA_013389885.1 Geococcyx californianus | reverse complement strand
ACAGGCCCACTTCTCCAGCTTGAGAGCTGAGGTAATGTCTTCATGTTTTTTCACTTGTGCTTGCTAAAACCTGTGCTGGTTTCTTTTGCAGGGCTTGTGAATATATATAGCACAGAGAAATCTGCCCATCTATGAAATGGGAGCATAATATTTATTGATCTCACAAAGGGTGTTTTTGAGATAAGTTTTTCTTTTGTTTTTAACTGTGTTTTGAGACTAGGTTCTTCTGTGAGTGCTTGGTGCTAAGCAGAGGTGGTGTTGGAGACAGACTGTAAAAGGTACTTCAAAATCACAAGATGTGAGGTGTGAAGGATGAAAGTGCATTCCTTTATTGTAGTTGTTTAAAATATTGACAGTCCACAGAAAAGTGTAGACAAACCCGTGGGACCTGATGAGATGTACCTGTGGGTCCGGAGGGAACTGGTGGATGAGGTTGCTAAGCCACTATCCGTCATATCTGAGAAGTCATGGCAGTCCAGTGAAGTTCCCCACTGACTGGAAAAGGGGAAGTATAACCCCCATCTCTAAAAAAAGGACGACCTGGGGAACTAGGGCCAGTCAGTTTCACCTTTGTGCCCAGCAAGATCATAGATGAGATCCACCTGGAAACTCCGCTAATGCACACAGAGAACAAGGAGGTGACTGGTGACAGGCAACATGGCTTCACTACGGACAAATCCTGCTGGATTCATTCAGTGGCCTGTGATGGGACTACGGCACTGGTAGGTAAGGGAAGAGTAACTGACATCATCTACCTGGACTTGCGCAAAGCATTTGACACTGCCCTGCATGACATTCTTGTCTCTGATATGGAGAGACATGGATCTGACTGATGGACCACTTGGCAGATAAGAAGCTGGCTGGCTGGTTGCATACTAAGAGTTGTGGTCAACAGCTCAATGTCCAAGTGGAGACCAGTGATGACTGGCCTTCTGTAGGGGTTGTTATTGGGACCAGTGATGTTTAACGTCTTTGTCAGAGACACGGACAGTGGGATTTGAGGGCACCCTGAGCATGTTTTGCCAATGACACCAAGCTCTGTGGTGCAGTTGACACGCTGGAGGGAAGAGATGCCATCCAGAGGGACCTTGACAAGCTTGAGAGCTGGGCTCATGTGAACCTAATGAAGTTCAACAAGGCCAAGCACAAGGTCCTGCACCTGGGTTGAGTTGGGGCTATCCCAAGAACAAATATAGCTGTGTGGAAAATGAATTAAGAGTAGTTCTGGAAAGAAAGACTTCATGGTGGTAGTGGATGAGAAGCTCAACATGAGCCAGCAATGAGCACTTGCAGCCCAGGCAGTCAACTGTATCCTGAGCTGCATCAAAAATGTGACCACTCTGTTCTTGTGAAACCTCACCTGGACTATTGTGTTCAGTTCTGGAGTCACTGGCAAAAGAAGGACATGGATCTGTTAGAGCAAGTCTGGAGGAGACGATCAGAGGGCTGGAGCCCTTCTGCTGTGAGGACAGGGTAAGACATCTTGGCTTGTTTAGCCTGGAGAAGAGGAGGCTCCAGGGAGACCTTATAGTGACCTTCCAGCGCTTGGAGGGGGCTGCAGCTGGGGAGGGACTTTTTATCGGGGAGTACAGTGATAGGACAAGGGGTAACTATTTTAAGCTGAAAGAGGGGAGACTTAGATTAGATATTAGGAAGAAGTTCTTCACGCTGAGGGTGGTGAGGCCCTGGCACAGGGTGCCCAGGGAAGCTGTGGGTGCCCCCTCCCTGGAAGCGTTCAAGGCCAGGTTGGATGGGGCCTGAGCAGCCTGGTCTGGTGGGAGGTGTCCATGCCCACGGCAGGTGGGGGTGTATCTAGGTGATCCTTGAGCTCCCTTCCAACACAAACCATGCTCTATTATTGTCTCATATTTTAATGATCTCATGTGAGCAACGTTATCTGCTATTTTCTTAAAGCTGGTGTTCCTAATAGTTTTCACGCCCCTGATACAGAGTGAGGGAGATACATCTTGAGTAACAAATAAATATTTTGGCTATGTGATGATATTGTGGCCTGTGGTGTCCTATGGCTGAATCAGCTCTTGCAAGAGGCTTGTAAAGCTGTTACAAAGCTGGGAAGCGAATGGCTAATCCTTAAAATTTTAAATATATGTAAAGCAATGTTCAAACGACACCTACTAACTGGAAATTGCTATAGATAAAAGAGATCTGGCAGCTGAATCACAAAATATTATTCCAAGTAAATACTTACACCAACTTAATAGCTTAGAAACTGCTCCACCACCTGAACAGCCTTCAGCAGTATCAACTAATTTGAAAGAATGGGCTGCTGTTTAAATAATAATGAATCCAGCCTTTTCCTTTCTCCTTGGTATCTTCCAGGCTTTGTCTGGTGGGGTTTTTTGGCGGGCCTTTTTTTGTCTGGTTCAGTAGATCACTAGGCAAATTTTAATCTTAAACACGTATTTAAATATGTCCGGGTTCAGAATACCATTTTAACATATGCTGAAAGCTTGGCACGTTGTGTCTGTGGCTTGTGTCCCTTTCCACCAGCAGTAAGACCAGCATGGACAACCGCGTATTGTCTCTTGGCTAGCGAGACCTTGAAGTCAGGAGGTAATAAGCCAGCTTTCGTGTTGCTTACTTATAAGCAAACACTCGAGTGAGAATCTGGAGGTGGTGACACGGACATGGGATGGCTGCTGCCACCCAGCAGAGGCGGTTTGAGCAGGTTGTGCCTGTTGACCTTGAGCTTGCTTGGGGCAGCCTGCCAGCACAGGAGGAGGCAGAGGTGCACCATGAGCCGCTTGTGTCTGTGTTTTCCTTAGTGCCTGTTTAGATGTGCACCTCCATGTACACTGTTCCTCACCTTTCCTCACCTCAGCTCCCTGCCTTTCAGTCAGGCACCAGCCCCAGCAAGGTGATGGATGGTGTAGGAGGCTAGGGCCCTCGGTGCCGCTGTTGTTGCCCTTGTTTGCTTGTGAGTCCCCTGCTCTGGTGGGGCACAGGAGTGGGGTTGGGGGGCCACGCTACCTTTATGGTCAGTGACTATGTTTCCCTGGCTTTGTGCTTGCTGTGAGGGTTTAGAACAGCTTTCTCTCATTGATACATTTCAAAGCAAGTCTCAAAGATCAGTTTGCTCTGTGTGACCGAGGGTCTGAAAATGTGAGAACCTTAAATACTGATACTGTACCTGATGGTGTCACAATTTCAGCTACTTTGGCATAAAATGCCCAGGAGAGATACCTAGTCCTTTCCTAGAGGGGAGTGGGCCTATTGAGATGAATGACTAAGAAGATGCCATGTTGCTGGCATAAGTAATTTGCATATTTAGCTAATGAAAATGTACTTGGTTTAATTTCAGTGAAGCTTGTGCTGCCCCACAAGCTTGACATCTTGCTTTCAGGAACTGCTTTGCACAGAGTGCAAGTGAACTCTTTGCTTGTGTCCAAGGAAAAAGCATGTTCTAGAAATCAGGGTGATTTGGGACGTGGCAGGTTTAAGTTTGCCTCTTTGCTCCCTTACCGACCGCCTGTGTGATATTAGGCTTAGTCTCCCCATACCTCATGCTGTGGGGGTCACACGAAAGCTGCTCACAGTGTCATAGTATCACAGTATTGTAAGGTTGGAAGAGACCTTTGAGATTATCGAATGCTCCTACCATTCTGAAGAAAAAGTAACAAGGATGTTACTTTACTTTTCTAGTTGAGGGCTTCTGGACAATATAATTGCAAGAAAATTAACTAAATTCTGCTTTGCATGGGGATCTCTCTGTAGAGAGGTCACCTGCTAAGCTTTATGCTGCCTAACCTGGACCACTTCTGGTGGTGGAATGGGTTCCCTGAAAGCTGTGTCTGCGCTGCATCGCAGTGAAGTGTTTGATTTCCAGCATCCAGCAGGTATTGCTTCATGTGGGTCACTTCAATAAAACGGGAGTTCTCACTTTCTTATTGTTCGACTGCAGGACATGTCAGCTCTGAAACGGGTTGCACTGAGTAAGGGGTTCATATAAGGACCACGCAGGCAGGCATTGCTCCTGTTAGTAAATACAATTTATTGCTTATATTTGATTAGTGCCTGTCGTTCAAAGTTATGTACAGGTGAACTTTTCAGAGAAAACTCTGTCTAGAATGAGATGCCAGATTTGCTGCAATTATATACAAACTGCGATTCAGGTTCTCTGGCTGTAATATACAGAACAGGAGCCATATAGAAGATTGTTATATAGTGCTTGTTTCGTGCTTACAAACAACTGTGGCAGAGGCTACCAGGGCCTTACAGAGTCAGAAGACAACTGTTTATATGCTTATTCTAATAAACACAGCGAACGCTCAGCATCTCTAAGGCCCAGACCTGTCCTTCTGAAACAATAGCTAAGTGAAAACTCAAACTATTCAGGCTGGAAACCCAGTTCTAACTGTTTGACCTCATTGTTTATTGAAGAACACCGTGAAATATTAACAAATAAAATAACCCATATCATACCTGTCACAAGTAGGAGCGCTCTGGGGGTGTGTAGCCCAGCTGCAGAGTGGCTCAGCTTCTCTCAAGGAGAACTACAGAGCCGCGTGACGCCTCTGGGTGCTGGATTTTGTGCTTGGACCTTGCATTAAAACTCAACCAAGGTGACAGCTCCCTATTGGATTCACATCTGAGGAGCCACAGGAGTGGAGGTCATTTCAGCAAGGGCCTGGCATAAACTACGCTTAGTAAACTGGCTCCAGGTAAGTCTCTTTTGGACTATGGAACATATGCTAAAGCTTCCTATTTCTTGCCCAAACTCTGTCTTTTTATGGGGAGCTGCCACTGCAGTCATAGAAATACTGATCCAGATGCTGGCGAAGTCCCACTGGATCAGATCTTGCACAAAGGTTGCTACAGGTCTCCTGGGAGTATTATTTAACATCTGGGAGACGTGCAGTGGGATCTAAGAGCTATAGCAGATACTTCATTCAGCTGTAGCAAGATGCATCTTGCATCATGCGTCTTGATTTTGATATGTGCAGACTGAGATTATGGAAGAGGTAGACATGGTATAGTTCTTTAAACCTTAAAATAGGTTTTAAATAATTGATTTCTGTGCATCTAAAGTAAAGATCAGTTATTCAAAACATTTATATTTGCAAAAAAACCCCAGTGTGACAAAATAAATACTTATAAATAATTTAAAACGTATTTGCAGGCTTTTAATGTTGTGAAATATGCATCTCTAACAGTGGTAAAACGTCAATAAATATGATTTAATAATTCTTTGTATATTTAATATATAAGCATGCTATGGAGTTGAAAAGCTCTAATTAATTAAAAGTTTGGCAATGAGGGTATTGGTTCACAAAGCCGGCTTCGAAGTTCACACCTGTTTTGTGAAAGACATGCACAATTATAAACACATGAGCGTAAACTGGTGTTTATGAAGAATCTCCAGTTATTGATCCAGTGGAGATGCAAACCAGTGCTTCATTATCTGATAAAGCTGCATCAGAGGAGGTTTAGACCGGACAGTAGGAAGCGTTTTTTTACTGAGAGGGTGGTCAAAGACTGGAACAGGCATCCTAGAGAGGTGGACAGAATAGTTTGAGATTTTGATGTGCTTTTGACTCTATTATCTACTGTCACAATGCAGTTGGATTCCTTGGAAATAATTGTCAATTGCAGTAATTTGAAGACTTGGCTATGGGAAATATGTTCTATAACTGAACTAGGGTGTGAATGTAAATCACATTAGATCTCCAAGTGCCCGTGTAGATATCCTTGCTCTGAGTGCCATCATGAAGTCTGGGCTAATCCACATTCAAAGTTAATTAGCATCCTAATTTGTTCTGTGCTTTTTCATTATATAACAGCAGAGTAAATCAATTTTGATCCCAGTACCTGCGAGCTCCCAAATCACCTGTCTCTTCACCCTCCCTTTCATGGATTCCTTCCCATTATACAGCAGTGTGATTATGTGCTTGGTGGTTTTGAAATATCCTTAGCCCTGAATTCCCTAGTTAGAAATAAAATATTCCGTGTTGTGTTCTTTCTCTCTGCTGTGTGATGGTGAGGGTACCCATATATGTGTGAAACTCCTGCGTCCTTGCAGTGAAGTTTAGGTACACATTTATCTTCCATACAATCAAATACTATTTTGCGTGCTTTTATGAAAAGGGTAATGCAACACAGAATGCTGTACATGGGTTCTTCCAGCTCTGAATTAGTCTCTTTTATCTGTCTCTGACCACAACAGATGTTGGCAGCCTTTCTATTCCATATCCTTAAGTCAGACTAAGAATATCAGTTCCGCTTAGAGAAGCTGTAGGGGAAAAATTTAACCCTTTCAGGAGGCTTTTCCCTAATTTCTTTTTTTCTTTTTTAATTAAGTCAAGAGGTCTTAAAAAAAAAAAAAAAAAAAAGTCATAAAATGTCCAAAATAACATACAGTTTTGGGACACCCTTGCTTTAATTTTCATAGAAGTGCTCATTGGTCTCTGCGTTTTCAGCCAACTTCCCTCTTACTGGGGACACAGAGACGGAGGTTAAAAAGATCACTGTGAATGTTTCTAATATACAGTTAGCAAAGGAATTTGCATGGAATGGCAGCAGTGCTGTGAAAGCTTGCGAGTATAATCTTCAGCATAAGCACCATAGACACTACTGGCCATCTCTGTGGAAAATTAGCCCCTCTTGCCTTTCTCAAACCATCGTTCAGTTCAGTCTGTTGCACTGATCATGGTATGAAACAAAATTTTAAAGGTTTGAAGAGGATCAACCTATTTTTTTTTTTCCCTGTAGGTAGAATTAGCAGAGCTTCATACCTAGCTTCTCTTTAGTATAACCTTGGACTTTACTTTCATCTTAAACCNTTTGAAATATCCTTAGCCCTGAATTCCCTAGTTAGAAATAAAATATTCCGTGTTGTGTTCTTTCTCTCTGCTGTGTGATGGTGAGGGTACCCATATATGTGTGAAACTCCTGCGTCCTTGCAGTGAAGTTTAGGTACACATTTATCTTCCATACAATCAAATACTATTTTGCGTGCTTTTATGAAAAGGGTAATGCAACACAGAATGCTGTACATGGGTTCTTCCAGCTCTGAATTAGTCTCTTTTATCTGTCTCTGACCACAACAGATGTTGGCAGCCTTTCTATTCCATATCCTTAAGTCAGACTAAGAATATCAGTTCCGCTTAGAGAAGCTGTAGGGGAAAAATTTAACCCTNGCATAAGCACCATAGACACTACTGGCCATCTCTGTGGAAAATTAGCCCCTCTTGCCTTTCTCAAACCATCGTTCAGTTCAGTCTGTTGCACTGATCATGGTATGAAACAAAATTTTAAAGGTTTGAAGAGGATCAACCTATTTTTTTTTTTCCCTGTAGGTAGAATTAGCAGAGCTTCATACCTAGCTTCTCTTTAGTATAACCTTGGACTTTACTTTCATCTTAAACCTGACACAAAAGCAAGCAAAAAAACCAAAGCCATAAATCTATGATTTAAAATAATTACAAATTTCCAGATATTTTATTCCTACGCTTTACTGCAAAAAGCTCATCAAAAATCATAATTAAAAGAAAACACTATATATATAAAACCTGAAATAATATGACAAGCGCCCAGTATGTCCACACAAGCTTTGCAGCCTGTTTGCTCTGTAATGACCTGCTATGGGAAAGACCCTGGCAGTGGCAGAAACTTCTTACCATTCTCCTGCACTTGTGCCTCTGTTCAGCCTTGTGCAGCCTGGTTGTGTAGCTCCTTACGTGTCTTCAAGGGGCAGAGCTGTAAGGATCTAATTTTCCTGACTGACACGGTCGGCAGAGGCGTGCACAGCTTGCTCATATCCTTTGTGGAGTTGGAAGTGGAGCCACCTTTTTTCATTTTTGCCTTTATTTTTTTTTTTTTTTTTTGCCAGCACACAGAGACGCCATCACACATGTTCAGAGGCTGATGGGCTGGAAAGATCTGGGAGCCATATGTGACCAGCAGAACGAGATCAGCCTAGAGTAGTAGGGTTTCAGTGGGAGATGACATTTGGGAAAGTTCCCACAGAAATGCCATTGTAGCATCACTGTCCTCGCAGAGCCTGACTTTGTTTATTCTGAGGTTACTGGTTCTGAGCCCCTGGCGCTGCAAAAATACCTTAAAGCGGGCATAAAGCACATGTGGAATCGCATCGGGGCTCTCTGGCATCTCCAGAAGGGCACTAAAGGGCTGCTCTTGTCAAGGAGGGTCTGGCCCACGGTGCTTAACGGTACAGTAGCTTCTGCTGAGTCACAGCGCCTGCCTCGCAGCCAGGAGAATAAGGGCTTGTTTTCATTAGAGGACATCAATGCTCTCTGGTAGCTGCAGAGCGCCGGGGCACGCGGCGTGCTGAGGAAGGGTCACAGAAGGCTTTCTGGAATGCCAAAGCAGGAGCACGTTGCTGTGATGAGCAGTGCAGTCGGATAACTGATATTTTCCAGTAATTCAACCTAAGGGTTAATCTCCCAAGTGCAGAGAGTGGGCTCTGATCCCTCCTCTTCTGTAAGAACAGAAGCAAAAGACCTCAGGAGGCCGGGGTGGCCGTGCAAGCACGCAAGTCTCCAGCCTGTCTGCTCGTGACAGCGTGGGCATGGCCTTCTCTGAGGGCAGACCTGCACCTCTCCAGGGCTGAGTGAGCCTCCAGATCAGTTATCCCCTCACAGAAGGGACCAACAAAACTAGGCTGGAGGAGATATAGAGGAAACATAGTATGTCCTCCAAGTTATATCCAAAAATCCATCAGGTAAAGTTTGCCATATGGTTTATAATGGACTTTGTGGGTAGACAAGGTGTGTGGAGGGAGGGAGAGGTGGTGGCAGCAGTTAAGTGGTAAGGGAAGGGCTACCCTCAGAAACCATTGGTCTTGGCCATCCTGTGTGGTACAGGACGTAGGGCTGTGGAAGCCAGTGGGTTGCTGCTGAGGGACATGTGTAGCCACAACTGCAGCCTTCCAGCAGCCTGCTAGATGCCGGCAGGAGGAGGCAAGAACACAGGCCTGAGGCATCCTTCGGGCCTCCCGCCAGGTGCTAAGAAGATTTGGTGAAATCTAGAGCTGAGAGTTCCTACCTCTGAGGAAGCTGTCCTGGCTAAGGGAAAAATATCTGATCCCACTGATTCTCAACTGATACCTAAGTATTTTATCACATTATTGTAAGGTTGGAAGAGACCTTTGAGATCATTGAGTCCAACCTATGGCCCAACACCTACACCTGCTACCTACACCTACTCCTACTTGTCCGTTACACCATGTCACTAAGTGCCTCATCCAAATTCTCTTTGAACACCTCCAGGGATGGTGACTCCACCACCTCCCTAGGCAGAGCATTCCAGTGAACAATTGCCCTCTCAGTGAAGAACTTCTTTATATGAGAGACTCATAGTTTGGGGAAAGCTGCACACCAAGCATTTCAGCGGTAGTCACCCCCACAGTTAGAATGCAGCAGAGAGGTTCTGGTCTCTGCCCCTGAACTGGTTTCTGATTTCTGCGGTACCCACCAGCACCTTGTTCCTATGTTGCCAGGGTACCATTAGGGCCTCTGACCTGCATACCCCTGTTTACCTGGTGAGGATTTGTGCCCTCTCAGCTTGAGAAGGGATTTAAGACTGAGTGCTCTACACAGTTTTAAGTAAGTGGGATGAGCAGTACTCTTTTGCAGTTTTGTGCATCTGGCTCTTTGCAAGCACCCACAAATTAAATCCCTGGAGGTGTTAAAAAGATGGGTGGATGAGTTCCTTAGGGACATGGTTTAGTGGGGAGACAGGCACAGTTGGATTTGCTGATCTTGGAGGGCTCTTCCAACCTTGTGATTCTGCGATTCTGTGGAATGTTTCATACTGAGAACATGTTTTGTGCCCAGTGGAATGGCTTTGTTTTGCTGTTGTTGGAAAAGAAATGAGAATTTCACAGTGGATGCAATCGGGACCATTCCCAGTCTTCCCTGTTTTGTTGCCAACCTGAAAAATCAGTTATCCCTATATTCCCACTTCAGGCATAATATCAACAAGTTAAGGCATGGAATGTCTTATTGTGGCGAGCGTGGTCCTTGGAGCTTCTACTCAAAAGGATTTTCTTCCTGCGAACAGATCTCTCAGTGTGTTTAAACAGCAACATATCCTTCGATTACTGTAAGATAATGTTAATTTTTTTAGAGAACATCAGACCTGTTGGTGAATGTTGTCTAATAATTGGTAGTTGGAGGGTTTCTTAGTTGCTTGTGGTAATGTGGCCTTCCTCTTTGCAGGGTTATGGGTCTTTTAAGTGGGATCCAAAAACTTCCCTCAAAAGAGTGGAATAATTCAGCCAAGTAAGACGTAAATGATATTTAACCTAAGGCTGCCAGTGTTACAGAACATGAAGGGATAATATTCTTTCTTCAAGTTCACATGCACATGATTAATTGCATTATTTATCCATAGCTAAATACCGTATAATGCTCTGTCTTTACTAATCTCCATTGCGATTCAGCAATGAAATATTTTTAGATGTTACAGATGGTTTCTACTCAGTGTTAATTTCTCTATTTCATTAATATGTACTTTTGCACGTATATAATTCTAATGTACTGGAATTCTAATTATTATTCCTTTTATGCCTGATAAACATCTAGTTTTCTTTGAAGAATAGGAAAAAAATTGAAGATAAGCCAAATGGCTCAACTGAGAGCAATGCTGGTGACTTCTTGTAGTCTAATATGTGTGTTTGTGGAATGACCTTCCTGAAGGGATTCCTGAAAGCATCCTTCTACCTTCCTAAGAATGTGGAGAAGCCCCTTTGTCCCTAAGTTTGTTTGCATTGCAGTGTGGGACAGAAGTGCTAAAGATTGCTTTCAATAAGTGGATTAAATTCCAGAAACACTGGAGACGCATCTGGGATATTTAAGAATAACACTTAAAAGATAGGAAAGGTGCAGAAGAATGAAAAAGGATTAACTTAAAGGTTCTCACTTGTCTCTGGTAATGCACTCCTCTGAGATGCCTGGTGCAGTGTAAAGCTTGAGCTGACACAATTCCTCCAAACTTTGATTATCTTTGTGCTAATTAGGGCCGGTCCATTTTCATGCAGCAGACTGTGATGTCAGGCGAACAAGCCATCGCCGGGGCTCTGCTCCACTGTTAGCGAGTGAGTGCGCATGAATGTGCAGGGGCTCTCAATCTGAAAACAAAGAAAAGCTGACTTATCACCCATCAGGTAGATACTGAGATTTGAAAAGTGCCCATACAAATCACCAGGAGTTCCTTGAGCAGTGGTGTAGTGCGTGGAGAACACAGGGCTCGAGGTGCTGGATGCTTGGTTATGTTCCTGCCGCTTCGTTTTGGGACTTGAGTTTTGTTGGTGTTGGTGCATGTTCACATGAGTCAGAGTCACGGCACAGGCACAGATCACATTGCTTCTCCTAAAAAGGCTGTGGGTAAAATACAAGAGCTCAGATTTTCTTTCCTCTAGATTTGCTTGGCTCTCTGAGTCTTTTGAAACAAGTTTCCATGTGAAATAGGTTGAACTCAGCTGCTTACACCCTCTAACAACCAAACAGTTTCACAAACTGGCTGCTACTGAGATTCTTAAGGAAAAATATCTGCACTTGATGGGCCGGACCAGTGATTTTTGGTTGCTGTTGTCCTGATCCTTAATGATGTGGGATTTTGAAACAACACTTCAGTTTGATGGACTATTACTTTCTTTCTCTTCTGCACACTATACATTTCTTTCCTGCATATTTTTATTCTGGGATATGATTAATATGAAAATATATTTTGCCTTTGAAAATATATTTGTAGCTTTTCTTGGTATTTAATTCTCAAGGAGGGTTAAAGGCTGTAGAGCATCCTTGAGACTGTCCATCAGTGAGCATTTGGCCCCTGAATCTGTAAATTCAAGTCCCGCTCTGCCATGGTCATCTTCTTTCCTTTCATTTCATGTCTTGAACGTCACTTCCATCTCATCAAAAAGATAGGGTTGGAAGAGAACAGCAATTCCTCTTTCCTATTTCATTGCCATACCATGTTTTAGCTGCAGATGGTGGTTGACTAATGGTGGACGTCCTGTTCCCTTCTGCTACAGGAAGTCCTCATGGGAGAAATAAGAGCACAGATGCAGCCGAAGCCTGCTGGGCTCCGCACCAAGGCCGTCTGCCTCCCCACCCTTGAGGAGCTGGAAGTGACAGCACTGTGCTGAGCTCCCAGAAACTGGGAATGGCACAAAAGGCTGCCGTGTAATTCCTGATGCCTCGTGGGCACTTGCAATGGTGCTGCCCCTGACTGACTCTTCGGGGCTTCTTGTTGTTGACCAAGTGCTGTATTTTTCTGATGTTGGCCATTTTAGTCCCTGGTTTGCAATATTTTATGGCTTTATTTGGAGAAAAATATACCCCTGGTGAGCAGATCTCTTCTCAAATACGGCTTTTCTACTGAGCAATCATTAGTAAAAATGGAATAGCTCATCAGAGCAGCACAATTGTTCAGCCTAGAGAAGAAACGCTTGCAGGTCTCAGCTCCTGGGACTCCTGCGTCTTGCCTGGGTGGACAGAGTGATGAAATAAGGAGGCTGTGAACCATTAAGCTCGGCTGCAGCTCTTTGCCTGAGAAGATACTACTTCATGAGCTATACAGAGAACATAAGCTATTCAGTCTTCCTTGAGACAGGAAATCTCTGAACTCTCCGAATAAATCCACAGTCGAAATCCAGTCCTGTAATCTTTGAGAGAACCCGGAGCAGAACTTGGAGTTGCCTGGACTGGATGTGCTGAACTCTTCTTCCCTTCCTCCTTTTGGAAACTTGGAAACTTAGGCCTGTCCAGTTTCAGGAACATTGATCCTCAGAAGTGATGGAGTCTTAATATGTAGGTCATTTCAGAAAAGACATACAAAGATTATGTTGATGCCAGCATGAGGGAGTTGCTAATTAATATTATTCAATGAATAGGAAAAGACTAGATTTGTAGGCTCAGTTATTTCTCTAAGTTAATGCTCCACGGATTTCCGTGTTTCACATAGTAGACTTCATGAGATGAATTACTTTTATAGTTTAAATGCCTGATGTACAAATAGAAAATATTTAGGGATAAACTTGAAACTGGATTTAGGAAGCTATATGTCACAAGCATGTAGATCTATAAAGAGAGTATTTCTCCTATTAGTGACAGATATTCTCAGCCTCCCAAAGGACTGCACAAGAACTCCTTAGGGCTAGAAAGGAGCAGCATGATGGATGTTGAAGTAGTGTCATTTTTAGGCATTTTTCAAAATAAGTGGCTATTTTACTTGCCATTTGGGAGCTACACAGCAGGATTAATGGTAACTAATGCAGTGTAGGTTTAGACCGAATGTAATCCCAGCAAGCAATTTTAAAATTCTCTCCAACATTATCTGATATTGTAAATAAATAAGAATACATGATCACATGACCTGATTTACTGGCGTGAGAGTGGGATACTATCTTCACCTTAAAGTAGCATATAATTTCAAATAACATGAAAAGTTTTCTAATGCCTATTCTCAAGCATTCCACATGTACTGCATTTCACAATATTTTGCAATATATCATGCATTTTACATGTGCTGTCTCTCTGGCAAAGTTTATCTACAGTTAGACATTTTACAAGTGTCTAGCTGTATATATATTACTGTTGGTGATCCTTCCAGGATATAAATTTTACTCAGGGTCACAGGGGAAGCATTGTTTCTATGCCTTGGGAAAAAGTTGTAAACCTCATAATGAGTTGCTTTATAAAAAAACAGCTGCAAATACTTTTTCTCTAACTCTTTTTTTTCTCCTGGTTTTTGACACTTTCTGCAAAAGGTTATCACAGTATCGTAAGGTTGGAAAAGACCTTTGAGATCATCGAGTCCAACCTATGACCCAACACCTACACCTACTCCTACTTGTCAACTACACCACGTCACAAGTAATTAGTAATTTTTGGAAATGAAAGTATAATCCTATAATGTATCTAAGCTCAGAAGTTAAGTTTGTCAATTTTAACTTCAGTTAAGCCCTTTCCTTTCTTCACAAAGGTGTGAAAATAGAGGCAAAACAATTGAAAGACATATCCTAGGCAAAAATTTGCAAATAATGAAGGCTGAGCAAAAAATGCCACTTTTCATTTAGAAAATCCAGCTATTAAACAAGTGGTGGACTAATTATAGTTGTGGGGCAGCTATTCCATGAGAGCTGCAAAAATGAGGATAATGGCCCACACTCAGGGGAGAGAAGGGGAGCGGAGACAGAGGATGCTCAGTTGCAAGTCAGGCGAATAATGATACTTCAGCATGTCTAATTGTCTAATACTGCAGTGTGTACAAACTAGGGCAAGCTGTATATTATACAAATTAAAAGCAACCCAAGGCTGTCTTCTTTTTGTATGAGCTGTGCTCTACTGCAGAAGAGCTGGCTTTGGGAATTTTCTGCATTGCTCGCTGCTTGGCTCTTGCAATGTGGAAGTGGAGGTGTCAGTCAGTTTCAAAAGCTGCAGTTGCATCAGCCCTGTGTTACTGCGAAAGGCTTGCCCTGTATTTGTGTCTTTGAATGATCTCCAGCAGTCTTTCTTCCTTGCCTTCAGAGATTTCAGTTGGCAAGCACTCAGCGTTGCTCTAAGTCGCGTCTTTGGATGTGAAGTGAAGGTCTTCCTTGTGACCTTCCAAGGTGGTGTGCAGAGTGCTGCGTGTGGGATGTGCTAAGGGGAGCAGGAGTGGTGTCAGAGCAGGGAGGCTTTGCATCATCTTGCTTTGGGCATCAGAAATGCTTTGATTAGGAGCTTAACCTCCGAGCAGTGAATGCAGAGAGAGGCTCCTCAGAGGAGAGACTCGGAGGGCCTTGACTAGAAGCCTATTTCTTCCAAATTTTTTTTCTCTGAGATTTTGAATTACAGCCTCTGTAATAACGCTCCTAAAGATGTTAAAACCTGAAAAACTACTGTGAGATTTCTGAAAGCGATGGGGTGTAACACTTTGAGGAAAAGAGAGAAATAAAGAAAACTAACAAAGTGTAAAACATTTGTAAATAACAAAGAAAAGGTAGCTTGGGAACTTGTGTTTTCCCTGTGCCACAACATGCTGCCTTCCAAACTTAGCAAGTTATATCACAAAAATGGAAGGTGGCCAGCTCTGCTCCTCAGTTGTCTCCATTGAGATTTACCCCTACCAAACATCACTGTCTGTCTTTCCTCCCTCCCATCCCTGAAATCTATCTTTTCATCTTAATTCAGTTCCAAAGTTTTGGTAATATTTAACTATCTTGTTTATTTAATCCATATATTGTCTCTAAATGGTCGTAAAATATGGCTAATAAGAAAGAATTTAAACTGTGAAATATTTTTTCTGTGGTGGGAAGGGCTTGAGGCTTGCGTCCCATCACACGTTTTCCTGGACTGGGTCATCTGGAGTCCAGTTCTGTTCCAAGATTTTCCTAAGCACTTGCCTTTGTCAGCTGCTCGCACAGGATGCTGCTGAGCCTCCTGCACCTCAAAGGACTGAAACCATTTTGACTGTAGCTTTAGCAAATATTATTTAATTCCTTTCTATAGTAACTTCAGTCTGTACAAAAATTAATGTAAGTTAATAGGATGCTTAATACAAAAGGAAATCAGCACAGCATCCACCTATGGCATACAAATAGAAGAAAGCAGGTGCTGCTTTTGGGCAGCAGCATTTTAATTGATGCTAAATTATGGGAACGGTGGGGCTTTCCTGCTTGCCTTATGTGAAATGGGTAATATGGTTTGGGATCCTCACATAGAACAAGAAAATATCAGAGAAGGAATTTCATCTCTTAATACCCAAAGCCAAGTTCTGATTTTGGTTACCCCCTAGCAACTAAGTAGCTGCTGCCCATGTATTGCTGCAGAAAATATTCTACCTGGAAGAGATAGGAACATGGGCTCTGTAGAGGGATTTGCCAAATCCTTATCCTTGGACAAGGATTAAACCTCTGCCTGTGCTCCTCCCACAACAGAGCGAAGTTTATCTGTGTTTTTTATCTTTATTGTGTCAGTCTCTTTTTGGTTCTGTTTGGGACCAGGGCAGTGAATGGTAGAACACTGAGGGCCTGAAGCCAAGGGGCTGTCTGGTTCACCAGATGGGGGTTATTAACCAATCCGATCAGGGAGTGTTTCTCAGAAGTAACCAGACTTCTGAACTGCTTGAAGTTATGCTGTCAGGAGTTGAAGGTCATAGGTCAGACAATTCCTCAAGTTTCCCTGCAAAAAACTTTCAAAGGCGAGAGCCAGCACTTTCCAGACTGTCAACGTAAACCTTTTCTCTTCATATCATACAGACCGCTGTCTACGTATGCAGATGTATGCATATGTCTCTAATTACCGAAACTCCTTCCAGGGTTGGAGTGAAAAGCATCCACAAACCCAACTCTTTAAATGCTCTGATATAAAACCATAGATCTCATCCCACCTGAATTTCTGAGAGTCTGAAAACCTTGTCCTGATATACATTTTGTCTGTAACTCTCGTCTCTGCTAAAGCCACAAGTTCAGTATGCTCGTGCTTTTTAGTAGCTATGCAAGAAAATACCCAGAGATAGATTTGTGTAATTAAAATCCTGATTACTGAGGGAATGAGCATATGATCAGGCAAGAAATGGTGGCTAATATCTGATGTTATCTTGCGAAAGAGGACAGCCCTAAAGCTTGAATTTGTTTAATGCTCATATAGGAATGATACTGATCGTCTTCTGACAAGAACCACTGATGGTAACGGGGAAGAGCAGGGGTGTTGCTTGGTTTGGTTTGCATCAATAAGTGTGACACTTGAAACAACTGCTTTCTCTGCTTTCAGACCTTTCGAGAAGAGTTTTCAGAGTCAAGCTCCTCGAGCTTCAGCGTCCCACTTCTATGACACTGGGTGCTTACAGCAGCTGACCAACTGGGACCCAGCATCAGCACCTGCTGGCAGACACGGCCAGTGCTGCTGAAGGACACTTCTGTAGCTGGCACTGGTTTGGACACATCTATAAAAAAGGTTATACAATGCGTTTGATTTCTGGAACAAGGGACTGGATTTGATGACCTAAAAATCCCTCTGAGAACTAGATATGCCTGTATATCGTAAGCCTTTCTTGGAATTGGAAACTTGATGAAGAAAAAGACCGAAATTACTTTATTCCCTCTGAAAGTTCAGTGCTTCTGAAAAATCACTTCCATAGAGAGCTCTAGTTAGACACTGACAAAGAATCCTTGCTTTTAATTAAATTGTAAGTATTTCTTGGTGGTGATTACAGTTATCATTTTAATTATTTCCACCAAGTACAATACCACTGGCTCATACTGGAGCTTTTTAAAATGCATCTCTTTATACCTAGAAGGACAAATATTGTGCTCTGAGCAGCTAACTTACGTGATTCGGAGATACTGAAGTTAACAGAGATTAGTGTTCCTATAATTTTAAAGATTTAGCTGTCATCTTTCATTTACCTTTATACCTCACTTTTCTTGTTTTTATCCTGAGGGCGTTACAGAAGGAGTTTCTTGATGAACAGATCTTGGAGATACCCGAACTGAGAAAAGAAAATTAAAGAATATTTATTGGGGAAAAAAGGGGCAAGAAAAGAATGAAGATAAACAATTCTACCATGTAGGTCAAGAGGGCATCCCAAATTGCAGAGGATATTGTGTAGGTTGAAGATAAGATCTCAATGCCTGTGGGGTGGGGAAGGTGTGCCAGAGCTTACTGGCTAGCCCTGGTCCTCCTTGTTTACTCCCTGTTACCCCAACCTTAGAACCACGCAAATCCCCTTCTGTCCCAGCACATGAGTAAGGGGAGCCACTCTTGCTCTTTGTTCAGAATGACAGCATTGTGTACATGAGGAGCACACGTGGTGCTGCACGATGGGCCATGTGCATCTGCATTATGTTGCCCCATCTGAGCTGTATGATAGTCCTTCCTGTCTCTGGCTAGGAAATGATGGAGGTGGGACGCGGTAAATGACTCTAATTGTGAGTAGTAGACATCTGGCCATGAGATGAGAAAGTTGTCCTGATGTAGACCTCACAAACGTGACTCCTGGAGGCAGTATGTCCTGACAAATTGTGCACCTTGGGTGTAGGCTAGCCACTATATTCAGCATTCATGCTAATAGAACATTAACAGTTTAGTCTAGTTCAGCCACAGAAAGAAAAGTATTGTAAATTTGTACATGCAAGATACAAAAAACCTTTGACTTCAATAATTTTGCAAGAAACAGATTGCAAACAGAGCCATTACACATTCTGTTTGAATTTTCATAGATGGTAATGTTCTTAATTCACTGAACTCCACATATCTGCCTGGTTCACCCGGAGAAGTCAAAGAAATAAAAAGTCCTTTTTCTAGCAGGACAGACAGGAATACAAGGAAGTATTGCACAAGTCCCAGTTGAGAATGCTGTCTTCCAGGCAAACAGCACCTAAAAATGCCAGCTCTGAAGTTGTCTCTCACCTGCTTGAAAATGTCTCACCAGGGGCTGAAGGGAAAGTTCAGAGAAAAAATAGGGGTTGCTTTCATTGTCCAGGGCTCACGGAATGAAGCACGGTAACCACCTGCTCAAAACTACTACCAAATAAGTAGGGAAACAGGAAGATTTTCACATCTATTTAAAAATTTAGAGAAGAGGAGGCTGAG